>JAUMHQ010000094.1:2934691-2946560 GCA_032361165.1 Enteromius paludinosus | reverse complement strand
ACCATACATCAATGGGAAGCTTATTTATTCAGATTCCAGATCATGTATAAAGCTCAATTTCGGAAAATTAACACTTACGACTGGTTTTGCCATCCAGGGTCACAAATAGTTAAGTATCATGCACTAAACGATTGAGGTTCACACACTACCAGAAGATATGTGACAAATAAAATCAATGCATGTTCTAAAATCAGCAAAAAAAAACAAAAAACTGTTTGATATCCTCTGAATGGATGGATTTAAAGTTTGAAGGGGAAAAAACATGCTTCACGCACAGTTTGTTACCATCACGCATGAATTGATTTTCTAGGAACTCTGTCAAATCAAATCTGCAGTGTCAATTAGCCCACACTGTAAATCGGGGGGGAAAATCATGTGAATTCTATCCTTTAATACGCACTGATTAAAGCTGACGGTTGTTAGATCTTCCTACTCTGTCTGTACGAGGCGATGAATCAATGTCTGCATTTCCAGTGGTTGTGAAGCCATCAGCAGATGTAACAAATGTAAACAAATACAAAGACAGCAGAATAGACATATTTGCACTCTAATATATCACGTTTCCTCACAGTTAAGTGCCTCACACAAAGCTTTTGAATCATTCAAAGATTAAAACCCACAAGTCTCGCAAACTGTTGAGAATCCATCAACTATTTTCCCTCAAAAGCACTAAAGAAACAGTCTGCGCAGACGTGCATGATCAACGTGAGTAACACCAAACACCGGCAGCTGTTCGCATCATGAACTACATAATGGTTTTGAGGTACAGAAAAATGGCATTTGGCGCACATGGGCGTTTTATTCATATATATACCACTACAACTTTACACTTACACTGAAAGAGAAAGAATGCCACTTTTGGCCAATGTGTTGCAAGAGATGTGCAAAGAGCATGGATGCATATTTTATTAATTAAATATGAGATTCAAGATTGATTGCATTCATATCAACCTTTGTAAGCAGAACAAGATATACCAAACTTAGACAAATGGACTACATCAACACCTCTAGTACTAAAGTACTGTAAATAAAGTACATAAACGTATGTCAAATCCATGCGGCAGGAGTTTGACTTCTTTTGAATGAACGGATTTTGTAGTGAATATTATGAAACGGTTCAATTCTGAGTCGTTTGAGGTGTGCAGGAGTGTTTGCTGTTTAATAGCTTGTGTCTATGTGTGTTTCTCCTCTGAGGTGAAACACAGGGGATACTCGCGCTTCAATCACACACAGCGCTGGCAGCTCCACCAATTAGCTGCTCTCTACTCTCTCTCACACACACGCGCACACACACAGTCCTGACCCTGGCTTCATTAGAGCAGAGGGTCGTTGTGTGTGACAGCCGGGGGCAGACGAGACCCCTCACATACACAAACACAATCTTCACTGGCAGGTCTGATGTTCAGGCAGAGGTGAGCAGCTCACACACACACACTACACTGACAGCAACAGGTGCAGTGGACCACAGCCATACAGGCAATGCGCAGAAGGAAAGGAAAGATAGGATGAGAACACAAGAGGTAAGAGACAGAGACAATATAGTGGGAGACAAAGTCACAAGAATGTAAGAAAATGAGAGGTGACAAGAACTATCGAGCTTGGAAAATGAGATGAGAAAGGAAAACAAGAGAGGAGAAGAGATGATATAAGAAAAAGAGTGAGAAGTGAGAAGAGATAGAAAGTGATGCAGTGACAAAAGAGAAAAGAGACACCTGGAAGTGGCAAGAGATGAGGAATGGAGAGATAAGATGAGAAAAGAAATGAGAAGATGAAAAGACTTACAATGAAAAAACAACAGATGAGATGAGATGAGAATACAAGAGTTGAAATGAGATGATGAAACGAGGTGACAAAAGATGAGAAAGTGAGAAATAGATAGTGTTGAGAAGAGATGAGAAAAAAATAGAAATAGATAAGATGAGCTATCATGAGAAAATGACTAATGAGAAGAAATAAGATGAGAAAAAGAAAAAAAAATGACTGATGAGATGAGAAAATCACTAGTAAGAAGTAAACAGGATGACAAATTAACAAAATGAGAACATGACTGAGATGAGGTGGAAAATGAGGGAAAAGTAAGGCAAGAACACAAAAAGAACAAGTAATCAGAACAGAGGCAAGAGAATAAAAAACAAGAATGAAAGATGAGACAAGAGAGGTCAAGACTAGACTAGAAGTGAGATGAGAAATCAAGAGATGAGCCGAGATGACACAAAAGGAGACGAGAGGAGAAAATGAGAGATCAGGCAAAATGAGTGAGACACCAGAATAACAGAAGAGGAATAATCAGATGAGATGAGCACATGAAAAGTGAGGATGGGTGAGAACAGAAGAGACGGGACGAGAAGAGAATGAGATATGAAATGCAACACATCCTCTGGCAGGAGCATCAGCACTGGACTGAGTGTGTGTGTGTGTGAGAGAGAGAGAGAGAGAATGGAGGAGGTTTATTATGGAAGGCTTAATTAGTCCGAGCATTAGAGTATTCACATGCCAGAAATAGACAAAAACATCTGATTAGCATTCACAATTTTCTTTTGAAGATTTCTGAGTATGTGACGCTGTCTGGAGATTTGTGATCACACTTGCTGCTGTGCATGTGCGCGTATGTGTGTGTGTGTGTGTGTGTGTGTGTGTGTGTGTATGTGCATGCGTCATATGGCTGGTGTTTGTAACCAAATCTCTGTTCTGTTCCAGTGAGGGTTGAGATGAGAGCTCATCTCCCATTACACTTTCATTCCGCGATCAATCCCTACAGCTGGAAACACTCACACACACGCTCACAGCGCATCTGAGCCATTCTGTGTGCATTTGAGTGTTAGTAATTGAACAATGATGTGTGAGGGTGTGTGACTGACCAGCGATCACCTGCGCCCCTCAAACAAGACCTACATGGCCACGGGTGAGATTCATGTGAAGAGAGAAGATTAGAGAGGAGAAGAGGGGCCAGAAAAGACGAGACCAGAAAACAAGAGTGGTGACAAAACAGGCCAAGATGAGAAAATCGAGAAAATATGAGACAAGTGAGAAATGAGAAGAGAAAATGAGAAAAGGAAGTGAAAATGTCATCGTCCATCACGATGTTTCACATTAGACATTGTACAATGGCAAATTGGTCGACATCGCCCAACCCTAGTTGAGGTGTGAAAATACCAAAAATAAGAGCTGTGACAAAACAAGCAGAGACAAGATAAAGATAAGAGAAAAGCAACAAGATGAGAAAGTAAGAGATGAGACATGAAAACAAGAAAATGAGACAAGAGATGCGAAAACGAGATGAGATGAGATAGAAATTGGTTGAAAAAGGTGAGATTAGATGAAAACAGAAGGGATGAGAAAACATGTGAATTGAGACAAAAAGTGAAGTAAACTCAAAATGATGAGAAACTGGAAAAGAAGAGAGCAGAAAGAAGACATGTGACAAAACAAGCAGAGAAGTGAGAAGATAGAGTTGTGAGAAAAGCAACAGTCAACAAGAGAGGAGACGTGAAAACAAGAAGAAACAGACAAGATTCGTGAGAAAAGCAGAGAGGAGATGCGAGATTGTGAAGATGAGTTGAGACAAACTGAGACGAGATGAGAAAGAGATTTGAGAACAGTGGGAATTGTTTAAGAAAGAAGAAAAGAGATTAAAAAAAAATTATGAAATGAGACCAGAAGAAATTGATGGGAAACTGGAAAAGAAAAGAGACCAGAGAGAGGTGGTGCAACAAGACCAGCAAAGACAAAAAAATACAAGAAGAAAACAAACAAGACGAGAAATGAGAAAATGAGTCAAGATATGTGAGAAAAGCAGAGACGTGAATGTGAAAACAAAAAGTGAGCTGAGAAAGGATGAGATAGAGATGAGATGTGAAAAAAGAAATGAGAAAGACTAGATAAAAAGGAGGAGAGGAGATGAAATGAGAAATATGAGACCTGGAAATAAAATCTTTCACAAAACAAAAAGAAAAGAGATGAGCTGAGTGAAAGAATAAAAGCCAAGATAAGATGAGATGTGGCTGAGACGAGTGAGAAATGAGATTAGAAAGACAAAACCATGAGAAAAGACATGAAGCACGACCAAAAGATGAAATTATACGAGACTGGAAAAGAAGAGATGAAGAGGTGAGACCTGAAAGAAGAAAAAATGAGACCAGAAAGACAAGCTGTGACAAAGCGAGCATTATAAAAGCGTCAAGGTGAGAAAATGAGTAAAATAAGCAGTAGGAAAATTTAAAACGAAAAAACGAGGGATGAGAATAGAAGAGATGAGGAAAGCAGACACAAGACCAGAGGAGAGGAACATCAGACATGAGACAAGAAACTTACAGAGAGTACAGAGATGATAAGTAATATAAGAGCTGAAGAGAAACAAGGAGAGCTCAGAAGAAATAGATAAAATAATGAGGAGAGCCTAGGCGAGAAAAATAGTGAGACAACAAACAAGAAGAACTGAACTGAGATGACAAATGTTGTGAAGATGATGAGACGAGGTCGGAAAACTAGCCAAAAAGATAACACAGTGAGATATGATATGAGCAAAGGATAGACCAGATGGGAAGAGAATGGGAGATGAGACGAGACAAGAGCGACTGAAGGAGCCAAAGCGGAGCAGATGGAGAGAAGTAAAGTAGAAACGGAGAGCGGCAGCTCGGTCTCACTCATCTGCTGCTAGTGGTTTATTGATCGCAGACAGCGAGTCTCAAAGTCATTTATCACCAGCTCCTCAAGCCCTCGTATGTGTGTGTGAGGGAGATAACTCCTGCGATAGCGGCCATAGCATCCATTATTCCTCACAATGGGCTGTGCCTGGACCTGCCCGACAGCCTGACACACACACACATGCACACACACTCCCCCCCCCGACACAACGACAAACGGCCTCTTTCTGAAAATAATAAATAAATAACAGCACGTATTGTTTCCCAGGCTTGGCCGAACGGCGAGAGCGAAGCTGCTCCACTGCTGATAGCGAAGCAGAAGCCTGAAATACGGCCAGAAAGCTGGAAAGTGCTGAGGCTGTGTGTGTGTGTGTTTACACGCTCAGGTTATAGTACATCATATTGAGCCAAGCTTGCCGAGACAAAGAAGGATTAAAGTTACAAAGGAAACATGTCTAAATGCTCTCGGGTTTGCTTTCTTAATACACGTTCCTGGTCTTAACGGGAACGCTTTATTGGTGTGAATTATGTACGTTATTCCAAAGAAGCTAGTTGTCTTTGTAATCTTTCATCACAATCTAACAACTGACATCATGTTAATTAATTACCCTACAGTAGATACATCACCATTCAAAAGGCTGGGGTCAATAAGAATACGTTTTTTTTCCATCACACTTTTATTAAGGAAAAAAGTTGATTTGGAGTCAATTTCCATTTAAACTTTAACTCATCGCAAAAATGTTTTCAACTTTCTTCAGCAAGGCTAATATTCAGACATGATCATGTGACTCTAAAGACTGGAGCAATGGCTGCTGAAAATGGAACTTTACATCACAGGGATGAATTACATTTTAAAATATATTCAAATTCGATTATTATTTGAATTATGATGTTATTTTAAATTGTACAAATATTTCACGTTATTACTGTATTTTTATGGAATGAATGCAGCCTTAGTGATGATAAGAAACTTCGTTCAAAAGCATTTTTTTTTCATCTTAGCGATCCCAAACGTTTGAATGGTTAGAATAGGTACAGTTTATCAAATATGCTTTCTATCTAGCTTAATTCTAGAATGTATTAGCCTAGCTTTTTATAACCGCAAAATAAATACCTTATTTCTAAAATAAAGTCCCATGACTTCCACCCTACAATTATTCAGTTTCACTTGGAATTTCTAGAAATGCATTTAAATGCATGAAACACCATTTAACCCTGCATGCATCCCATATAACCAAGCTAATCAAACAATTCAGCAATAAATCTTGAACTAAACCAAGCCCCGCCCCCACATGCTTTGATTAGCTCTTAGAACTCAAGATATTGACATTATTTGTTATGGTAATTTTCCCAAGCTTGTTTACATCAACAGAAAAAAAAGTCAGGAGAGCTGATCTGGGGCCTGTTTCGTAAAACAAGTTCACCAAAAAAGCCAGGTTTATTGATAAGACTGGCTTATTTAGCAAATTATGGCCCGGTTTCACAAACGGGGCTTAGCTTAAGCCAGGACTAGGCATTCGTTTAATTAAGATATTTAAGCAACTTTTACAAAAATGCCTTATAAAAAAATATTACAGGTGTGCATCTTAACGCAGGACAATGACACTGACATGTTTTAAGATATGTCAGGGTAGATATTTTCATCTGAAACAGCTCAGACATGCAATTTAGTCTGGGACTAGCTTAAGCCTCGTCTGTGAAACTGGGGGTATGTGTTTCCCAAAAACATTGTAAGTTTAAGCTTATCGTAGCTCCATTGGTTTCAATGGTTTTGAGTCGTTCCACACCCATAAGACCTTTGTTCATCTTTGGAACACAAATTAAGATATTTTTGATGGTATCAGAGAGCCATCTGACCCTCCATAGACAGCAATACAACTGAAATAATCCCAGATACAGAAATGTAGTAAAAGCATCAGTGAAACTTCATTTTTGCGACACTTGATGAATTCTTTTGAGAACATAATTTACTCAACCATTCTTCTCCCTTGAGTTAGGTCTTCCACCATTTTAGAGAGTATCACAACGCAAGATTATGCCCATGTGCGTGCTTTCACCCGGATGTAAACACGGCTGATTATGTCAAAAGCGTGTGTATGCAGTGCATTGTGATACTCTCTAAAACGGTCGAAGATGTAAGTCAGGAGAGAAGAATGGTTGAGTAAATTATGCTATTTCTGTTTTATTCTTCAAGCATCGCAATGCTTACAGTGCCTTAGGGAAATGTAGCCCTGGTCATTTCTATTTAGTTTTATTTAGAGTACCCGGATAAATCATGCACAGTAAGACCCAGAACATGAAGTATGTTAAGGAAGAAGGCCGATTTCAGTCACTTTAGAAAGACAGTTTAGCATGCTGTCATCCTCCACTAGGCTGACTAATCAAACCCACTGCTCAGCACGGAGAGAGCCAGTAAGGATGATTAAACGAGGGGGGGGGGGAGCTATAAACATTTGAAGCGATCAGACACATTCTCGTTTCCTTCCAGCAGCTCTTTCCGCTGCAATCCAGAAGCCTGATGTGTGTCAGGATGAATAAAGGTCGTGTGGAACCTAACCAAGTACTGCATAGCCATTTCAACTAGAAACACCAGACGAGCCGCCAACCTATGGCTAGTCTGCCAACAAGATGAAGAGCACATCTGAACTGAAAACAACTGTTGTCCTACCTTACAGTCTGCTGCACCAGCAGAAGATTAGTGGAAAACCTAGAAAGAAAAAAAAAACATTTCTTAATCAGTATTTGTCTTGCTTTCTGGTACAAATGTTTAAACATCAAGATGGATTTACTTGAGAAGCACAAATGCATAGGATATTAAGATTTAATTCAAGATACACTCTCTTAAAATTAGTTTAGTCAGTCTTACCCCAATGGCTCCAACTCATTTTAAGCATTAAGCATGGATAGTTCACCTGAAAATGGATTTCTGACATTATTTACTCTCCCTAATCATTTTTCTGGGAATTACCCCTTCAATAGCTGCCACAATTTTGCTTCTCAAGGATGTATATCTTGCCAAACACTGACAGGAACTGAATGCAAGAGAAAGATATGTGAAAACAGATAAATACAGGGTAAAACAAATCAAGAAAAAGTTCTCTCACACCATATGCGCCATTGATTTCCTATTCTCTCGGAAACATTTAATGAGCTTAAGCGGAGAAGGAGAGATTGAGGTAGAGAGAAAGAGACGAGGAAGAAAACAGATAAAGCCTCACAGAAATATCCCTGAGAGAGCAAATCATTCAAGAAGACAAGAAGGTGCTTAGCAAAGGAACAGGTGTTGGAAGTGACGATTCTCACACTGGTAACCGAGCCAAAACCAGCGGGAGTCCGTCAACAAGGAGCAAAGCTGGACCGCATCTGTTTGCAAGTCATTCCCAGAGCGTCAACACATCGCGCAACAAAAGAGAGTGAACAGAGAAAGAGTAATATGACTCTGTAAATATTTAGGTGAGGGACAGGCTAAGAATGAATTGCTCCTGCTAATAACATCAACACACAATCTGCATTGTTTTTGCATCAGATTCAATAAAAGCAATTGCGCAAATCAGTTAATGGTATAAACACATAGTAAAATACGCAAAATGTAGAGACCTAGGAGTTCAGTGATGCAGAAAACACGGATGGAATCACAGAATCCAGTCACAAAATTGAAATTTACTGTATAACATGGAAAGTCAAGGAATTTGGCAAAATTTAGATGGATAAATCAAAAAGTAGGTCTGTACACATTTAAATCAAAACAAAATCTGGACTAGTGAATAATAATAATAATAATAATAATAATATTATAAGTATTAATAAAAAGTAAATTAAGAATATTCAACAGAATTTATTTAGCAGACAAATGTAAATACAAAACACAGTATTTCAGAAAAAATGGTTGAATAAAAATAATATTTTTATATAAAATTGATAATTACAATTTAGTTAAACCATTAAAATAGAATATAGGAAAAAATCATGCAAAACACAGAATTTGGTGAAAATGTTTCATGTTTTCATAAAGTGTGCATTAATTCTGTAAGTTTCATCATTTCAATTCATGATTTTTTTAATGCTTTTTGATTAATAAAATATCAATGTAGCAAAACAAATAGTTCAAAAATAAAACTCAGAAAAAATAAAATGGGGAAAAACTGAATTGGGAAGGGGGAAAAAGGATTCTGGGGGAAAACAAAACAAACTTCATAGGGCCCTAAAATTGCAACTTGAAAGATGCAATTCCATCTTCCAAGCAAGTTCTGAACACACCTTTATGACAAAGTGGTTTAACCAGCCTCTGATTACACTACATTAAACCGGTTAAACTTCTTAAACTAAACTTCTTAGTGAAGTGACGGTCTAACTCAGTGGTTTCAGATATCAATGTTTCCATAAAAAAACAACAACTGCGCAGACAATCATTACATGTCCACTGATGCCCTAATCGAGGAGCCACCGAGAGCTTGTTTTAGCAGTGAAAACGATTTAAAACGTTGAAGAGCCATTAGAGAGTCAGATTGTGAGTAATGTGAGATTCAAACATTCACCCAAACGCCACCCCATTAGCTCCAGCAGTGCAACAGAAAGAAATCTGCGGTACATGCAGCCATTACGGCGTCCCTCAGGGCTCGGTATTGGGCCCAGTGCTGGATTTCAGTGATGTGCAGTATTGCTTCATCCTTTCATTTTCAGTCCCAGTGGAATTGCAGCCATGTCGCGCTAAACGTTATCAATCAGCTAACAGCAGCCTGTTTAAAATCACTCAAGGCTCACATGGTATTAAAAACTGCCAATGCAAATGCCAAACAAATATGGTTTCAACTTGTCCCTTATCTACAAACGTCAAGCTGTCTAAAGTAGATCTCAAACAGATCTGGGGGGTGGGCAAGAACATAACTTTAGCATACAAGTAATTATATACAACGGTAACAATACAATACGTGTCACAATACTTATATAAGTTTTGACAAGTAAATGCCAAATGTCCTGTGGACGTTGGGCCCTCATACCACCCTCATGGTATCTTTCTGGAAGTTTCTGACCGTTTGAGCCACTTGTGTGGGTTGTAGACTTGTCTCATGTTACCACTAGAGTGAAAGCACCGCCAGCTTTCAAAAGTGACCAAAACATCAGCCAGAAAGCATAGGAACTGAGAAGTGTATAAAGTTTTCAAAAAAATGTAAATCAGTATAACCGTTTTCAACATTGATAATAGTTGTTATAATAATATCAAATGTGTCTTCAGCAGGATTTCTGAACGATCATTTATTGGGTTGTATTTATTAGATTTGTTTATTCAAGCTGGATAAGAAAAACTAAATTGAATTCAGTTCAGATTCTCCAAAACCAAGTTTTAACACCTCAATTTATCTTCCAAGTATGATTTTTCCAGAAAAATCACAAAAATACTGATTAAGAAAATGAGATTAAACTGTAAAATTCACTGGTGGTGTCTAATGATTTCATGAAGAGTATTATACAAAGGGAGGGGGGGACGTGATGCAGTCTGCAGGCAAACAGTCAGAGTGGAAATCCACAGGAGACGCCACACTAAAGAAAGTCAAGTGAGAGAGAAGTATGAGCGAGAAAGCCAAGCGAAAGAGGGATCAAACATTACTACTTACTGGAGTGTTGAGTGAATTCACGGATTCACAGTTTGGGGTCTGTGAATGCGAGCCTGTGAGTATTTATAAAGGAAAGTGAACATCAGCCATCGCTTGCTTAAGCGAAAACGTGTACGTAGAGCCGCTGCCCTCCGAGCGAATCTGAGAGGATTTCTGATGCCGATCTTGCGAAGGGGTAGCAAAGGGCAGCTGAGAAAGCCAGCGTTTGAAGGGATATGAAAGCCTTGAGCCAAGTGACTTTTCCGCCCAGACACTATAACACACTGAAGCTGCATGTAAATGCATGACGCCTCTGCGGGGAAAACTCTCGCCTTGCAGGATGAGTTTACTGTAGTTTATCAACCTACGCTCAACCCACCTGAATATTAACCTGGCATTTTGATTTGCAGATCTCGTACCTACATCAAGATGAGCTTTTGTTCAATGAAAACTACAATCGGCTGCTTTCGCCAGAAATGATTGCAGGCTTAGCGTGAAAACCTGGACTTGTGCATGTTCGAGACACTTCAATGGTCCATGAAGGATAATTCAGGAGGGCTGCTGAGACACCTGCTAACACTGTGGTGACACGAACAAACTAAAATCAAAGTGTTCTTCACAGCTGGAGAGGGTATGAGGAGGAAACAGACCACTCAATGAAAAATTAATGAGAGAAATGCTCAACATGATGGCTGTAGGAAAGAAGAAGAGTCCAGCCCCTTATTAGACGTTTAGATTATTAGCCACAAGCCAACACCAAGGTATTGTTTTGAACGGAATACAATACTACTTAATGAATACTGTGTTTTGCACACCGTATACAGCTCATTTTTGCAAGTATTATGTGAAATAGTAGACAGTGTGTGTATAGCAACAGCAGTGTGCCATGTCACATTAACATACACATGCATACATACATAATACAGTATATATAATAATATCATTTAGATAAATTAGGATTATTATTTATATTTGTGTATTATAAAACTGTATAAATTTGTGCGTTTCATTTATAATGCATAATGTTTTATTCATTTATTTATAGTATTTGACAAATTTGGCTTTGTATATTAAACATTTTGACACATTTACCAAATTAAAGCCATTCATAAATACATTTATTCATCACCTTACACACATATGGCCTACGTAATGTAGGCCATATGTGTGTAATGTAAAATTGTTATTGTCATACTTTATAGCAATTTTGCTAATTTACTCGTAATAATAAAGGTTAAAATTATTTTTATTATAGTATAGTAAAACCATAATGATGGCGACTATTATTATTAAGTATTATTATTAATAATAATATTAATAAAGTGCATACTTCTAATTAATGAATGCTAACATTTAAATATAAATGATATGCAGTTTTATTTGTATAGACAAATATGAAATATCCTAAATTAAAACAGCAGCAGTAGTATATAATCAATTTATGCATATTATTATTAATAGTAATAATAATGTGCACACACACACACAGACACACACACATATATATATATATATATATATATATTAGGGCTGTCAAAAATAACGCGTTAACGTCGTAAATTATTTTTTGTCGTTAATTACGTTAATTTTTTTAACGCATTTCACGCATGCGCAGTGCGACGAATTATTTGTCTG
>JAUMHQ010000094.1:2824911-2842752 GCA_032361165.1 Enteromius paludinosus | reverse complement strand
TCACCTACATCTTGGATGCCCTGGGGGTAAGCTAATAAACATCTAATTTTCATTTTTGGGTGAACTATCCCTTTAAGCCGCAACACTGGTTATGTCTCTTGGCCACCTTGATACCGTCCGACACACCATCATTTTGATCATTTTTTTGTATAATCACAAAATCATTTTGTTGGGTGAGGGAACAGACAATTCAAACGGAACGTGGCTGCTCAATGAATATACACCGAATATAGGACACAGATTTCATTTATCACATGAGGAGAGTGAGTCGAGCTGACTGACAAGAGGAGGTGAGACAGACAAGACGATGACGGAAGAGTTTCAAAACAAAATGTAAAAGCACCTGTTAAAATATTTTGGATTTTGAAAAGCCTGTTGACTTCTGCCATCATTCTAAAGTATAATGGAAGGTTAATAAACCCCATTTGTTTCTCATTTACTTGGTTTCACGGTTTTTGCTTTATTTAAACTGTATTTTTTTCATTATTTTACATCAAGGTGTATGCTGTCCGTGCCTCTTTATTTCTTACTCATTTACTAATAAATCTTAGACGTTTCATAATTATTTGTTCTTCATTCTTTACTTTTTTTTGTTTTGTATACCCATTTAATCTTTGTGTAAATTGTTATTTTAGATTTCAATGATGTAGCTATTTTTATTCATTTTGTAAATATTAGTTTTATGTTCTGCATTGTATTTTGTTGTTGCTTGAATATAATTTCCGCTAGTGTAAAAGTGAAAGTAAAATGCACGTTTTTTTTTAAACTAGGCTATTTAAACGCGAAGGAAGGTGAGGAAAAGAGGAAAAACTCAACTGAACTAAAAGCAAGAATTGCAGCAAATTTAAAAGTGAAAGTACAACAAGTACTGTGCTTTCCGGCAATTTAAAACCGAAGGAAACCAGGAAAAAACAAAAAACTGAAATGAAATTAACTGGCAACCCTAACATACAGTGCGACCAGTGGAGTCAGATTCCCAAAATAAGTCTTTTTAGTGAATTACAAAATTTATTAATCAGTTGGAGCATTCTCTGGAGACTCACTGAACTGCAAATCATCTGTCCAGATTGATAATGGTGTACAGTGTAACGTTTGTTAGACCTAAATCATTTTTCATGTGATGTATAATGATGTAATGCTTTGTTAAAGATCAGCAGCAACAAAAATTGCATTATTAGTTGTTAAGGGCCCGAAATTGTTGAACACATTACAATTTTGAATAGACAGTGTTGTGGTCTGGCTGTATGTAGATGGGAGTTCTGAGTTAATGTTGTGCTAATGTTAACACTGGCCAAGCTCTCAGTCTCCTGCTGCTCTGGGACTGATCTTCCAGCATGCACTCTGCCCCGGTCTGGTCAAGGGTGCATATGTCTGCTTCACACCAGAGACATGGCCTGGATTCAGAGAAAGATCTCTGAGGAAGCACATGGTGTATTATTAGAGAAGGTCTGCCAACTCCCTGTCTCTCCCTCTCTTGTACTGCGGGCAGATTTCTGTAAGAGCACACAGTGAAACCTGCACTTGTCATGTCCAGGCTTGAGTGCTTGTGCTCCGAGAGCCGTACCAAACACAGGCCACAGAGTGTGGCATTTCTGCTCCCCACCTCTTCAGACACACACACAACAATGCAATGTTTTGCCAGTTACATAAATGGACAATACATCTCCACATATTACACTGTACTTTCTGTTGCTTGTTGAACACTTTTTTACTGTTTAGCAGATGCCTTGCGTTCTGAGCATACATCTTCTACCTCACCTCTAAACATCACATAAAGCAATCAAAACACTTTCCATGTCAAGCAGATGCCTCTTCTCTCTAAGTAGTCGGCTCTTGGCTTGCTCAAGTTGTGTGCATCCTTGTATTTGTAATTAGAAGGTGTATAGCAAGTCATCTTCTGTCAGGTGTCTTGTCTTGGTCTTGTCCAATTAATCCAGCAACAGAGTGATACAGCGAGCTAATTACCAGTCAGATGTTAGTGGACAGATGCAGTTTCTCACTATTTGCAGTCGCAGGTTAATCCAAAAACAAAAGCGTACATGTTTTAAAAAATATACAGTATATACTACGGGTCAAGTTTGCAATTATGAATTTTTTTTAAATGGGTTTGCATTTATTTGATTAAAAACAAAGCAATGTAAGGAAGTGTTATTCCCATTTAAATAGTTAATATTTTAAACTGTAATTTATTTCTGTGCTTGAAGCTGAATTTCAGTATCATTACTCGAGTCTTCACATGAATCATTCCAAAATGCAAATTTTCTTTTCAAGAAAAATTTTTATTCTCTGTTGAAAACGGTCTTTAAATTTTTGTGAAGACCATTTAAGAGTTAAGCAAAAAGATAAATACAAAAATAATAATTTTATTCAACAAGGATGCCTTAAATTGTTTAAAAAAGACATTTATAATGTTACAAAAGATTTGTCATAAATAAATCCTGTTCTCTTGACATTTCTATTCATCAAAGAACCATACACAAAAATATTAAGAAACAAAAAATTTTTTCAATATTGATTTATGAAACATTAATAATTAAGCAGCAATAATAACCACTAAGCAAAAAATAAATCAGCTTTGCGTCACAGAAATAAATGACATTTTATCACATGAAAATGGTTCCTTTAAACTGTAATATTATAACCATTATTTTGTTTCATTTTTTACTAATCAATTCCTTCTACTATTTTTTTTTTTTTTTACAGAGACTGACCAAATGCAAGGACCATCTGCTGGAGTCCCCCGGTGAAGAAGTGCATTGTGGGAAGCATAGTACATGCCCCTGCCATATGGACCTAAATGTCACAGGGGCCCGTTTGCCCCCAAGCCTCTCGATGTGGTCCACATCTCTCAGAGTACAACCTTCAACCCCTCGACAAAACCCAGAACCTCAGCTAAGAGCCAACTGGAATCTGTCCAGTGGTGGAACGAGAGATTCTGAAGAGCGGCTGTACTCAGATTTGTGCAACTCCACAACCAGACTTCGGACCGAACTGGACACGGAACTCACCCAGGACATCTCTGGAGGACCTATGTAGCGGTTTTATGAGCTGCTCTGGATTAAACTCTCTGTAACTGTGCAGTGTCGATTTATTTATTCGTAGTCAGGGAAAACATTGAGTGATGAATGAAGACATCAAACATCATTTAAAAGATCCAAGCGCTCTCGTGACTCAATTTTAGAAGTTTAATGACCTTTTTGCGGTAAATATAAAAACTCACATGTCGTGGGTGATTTTGCAGTGAAGATGTGAAATGAAATAGTACGGTGAATGTCTGTTTTTGACTACTGTTGTGATTTGACATTTTCTCATCTGTAACAATCAGTGAGGTAGCAAACTGTGTTAAATTGCATTTTTTAAACCCTTCCCCCCCCATTTTGTTCCATGCCCTGTAGAGTTTATTGTGTATGTTTGTCAGGTTTTTGAGAGACCTAAATAGGTTTTGTCAGCGGTACGCACTCTATTATTGATATTGATCGGTAGAATTCATTTAGACTTTAGTTTCTGAGTCAAATGGCAAAATAAAAAACTGCACACTCCATTTAACATGACAGAGCAGATAGGAAAAGCAAAGAGAAAGGTCAGCAAAGAGGAAACGTTTTTTAAATGGCCTTGGTTTGCCTTGGTTTTGTAAGGAAGGCGCTACCCAGCTAATAATGTTTTGCTAACGTTCCCATTAACATGTTATTTCTGCATGTTGTCTAAACATTCAAAATGTAAAGTTATATTATTATTATTTTTTTTTAAATTGTTATTTGAACATTAAGAGAGCATTCCATTTTTAGAATTCTCCAAAGAATGTTACTTTGGTTCTAAAACAAGTAGTAACATTTAAAACAGATTTAAACGTTTCCAACTTAAACGTTTTAAAAATAAAACATTCCATGAAAAATGTATAAATAATGTCTTTGTAATTACATTTTGGGAACATTTTTAAAGACCAAATATCTCCGAATGAATATCATATTATTAATGGAAGAACATTTGTTCATAACTTTAAATGAACCAAAATATTAGCCAAAATTCAAAAAAGCGTTCATTTCTAGCTGGGTATTAGCTTCTAATGTAGCAAATTAAAACATAGCAAAACTTGTTATAGCTGAGTAGAGCATGTTCCTTCATCAACATGCTCTCTTGTTCTGGAAGAACATTACTGATTTCAGATTCTAAGCTTACGGCATTTTCATCAACCAATCATTTGGCTATGATTTTTGGATTTGGTCAATGATTGCTTAAAGGTAACTTTCCAAGAACAAAAAAACTACCAGAAAAATACTTGGCTAATTTAAAACAGAGTAACATAAACTTACTTCACGTGCACTGATAGAAGCAAGGTGAAGTCTAGAAACAAGCTCTTCAGTCTTGGATTCTGCACCAAACTGGTTACAGCGTGTTTTTGAGCAATACGTTTAGAATTTGTCTGTTGGTTGGAGCACACAATGCAGTTTTTGGCAGACAGCAGCCCAATTACACTCATACAGCAGAACAGTGCCATCGTGGCTGTGGCTTCACCATCTTTGGACTGAAGTAATTGGTGGTTCAGCTCAAGGTGGAGGTGATCAGATGAGATTTACGGGAAGGAGATGTGATCTCTGGTTTCAGCAGGTGTGAGTTTAATTATGGTGTCAGTTGGCAGGAGGATTGACTGTGATTCATCATCTATTCTAGAGAATATGGAAACTCTGCTGAAGATGTTTGGGAATTGCTAGGCCTGCATGAAATCACTGTCCACATTTTTTATTTTTTTTTTCTTCTTTTTTTGGCCACAATTAGCAAAAATGCACAACCAAAAATTTGAATACGCAGATTCTGTGTGGGTTTAGGAATAGATGGCATGTCCATGTCATGTTTCACCTCTAAAATCAAAAGGAATAAACAAGATATAACTATTTTTTACAAGAAGAAAACAAAGCATTTGGCTAAGACCAATTCAGTTTTAGCACTGCTTTTGCATTAATTAACTGCATTTTGCATTTAATTTCTTATGAGTTTTCTGTTGTTATAATCATTAGCAATACATGATTCTATACTGTATTTGTTCTTAATTACAGTAATAACAATAAAAACTATTTTAAATGAAAAGCAGTACAATAAATGTTATTGCATATATATATTTGCTTTACGCTAACTAGAAGAACATTAATCATACAAAACATAAGAAATTGAAATTGAGTTTGAATAAGCTTTGTTTTCTTTAGGCAAAATATAATTTCTTATTTTCCTTTTGACTATATTTGACGTTTTTTGAAAATGCCTAGGATCCAGAAGTTTTTACTGAGATTTCTATTTTAAGTGACCACAACAAAACTGCACTAATGGTGACATTAAATAATTTGACTGAACTCGTATCAGGGATCGACATGCAACAGGTGGGTTTTAAACAACCCTTTGCCACCCTCCAGGAGTCATTATTCAACCTTTAATCAACCTGATGCTCTAGGAAACAAGGAAAGTCATCATTCCCATAATTGGATCCTCACCATAACGGAAGCACGAACTGAAAACCGAGATTTGCTGTAAGTGATTGCAACTCTCAAGTCACGGCTGGAAAGGGTTTCACGTACAATTAATTACCTAAAAAGTCCAACGGCGCGCTCCAGTCTTTCCGTCAACAGTTGCCTTAGTGTCAATCTTCACCTGTCCGTACGGCTTTGTGGCTTTTACCTTGCAACAGGTGGTCTGGTAAACACACATACAAACACAACTCTCGTCATTGTTTCACAAGTGTTCGAACGTAGCATTATGTTATAGTTTGTACAACACAGGAAAAATAAACTTTTAGGAAGTTACAATTTCTGTTTGTGTTGTTCTTACCCACAGTTTGGGTTTCTCAGTGAAGCATCATCTCCAGCAGTGACTCAGACGCCTTTCTTGCTCTAGGCATGAGATGATGAGACATCAGCAGGGGGTTTCAGTCATACGTCGCTGGTGTCTGTATTCATTTAAGCCATGCGCCGCCTTCAGTAACCCTAAAACTTATCCCACCACTGCAAGTCATTAAAAGTTTGGGAGAGGGCGAACTGGACAGGGACAGATACGTGGTGTCTCAAAGGTCCATAATCAGAGCGCTGTAGAGTTCTAGATGGGGTGTCATCTGGTCACCCGGGGTCATTACGTAGGCTGCTTTTGAAGTTACTAATGTGAGAATTTCTGGACATTTTGTCCTTCTGTCTGTCCAAGCCACCTACACGTCTCTATTGCAATCTGCTTCCTTACTGCTCACCGTCCTACAGATCTCATTCATTTCTATGACACTAACACCCACGGCAAGGGATAAGAAAGGCTGAAAAATTGCTGTTATGAATATAAACGAATAACAAACGGGCGTTAGGATGAAAAATGTCAGCCTCTTATACGCTTCCTGCTCAGTAACAGCAATGGTAAAAAATTACCCCAGGGCAATTCACCATTAAAACGCCATCAGAGCATCCATCCACCCGCACCTCGAATCCCAGCCCATTCGCAGAGAGGAGACTCTCTTAAACCGCACATAATGCTTTTGCCATTTAGATTAAATGGAAGTCATTCACCGTATCCAATTTGAGAGAACACACATTAAGGAAATTAAATTACGGGGGTGGATGGAGAGTAGTCTCAGTGAGAGATGCCCTTTGCTGTTGACGTCAAGAATATGAGCTCGAGTTTCTCCAAAGTTTGTAGCGGTTCACACTCTGGCCAGTATTTAACAATATGTGACCCTGGACCACAAAACTGAAGCTTGAGTAACTTATATTTGTGGCAATAGGCATTGCATGGGTCAATATGATCCATTTTTCTTCTATGCCAAAAATCATTAGGTCAAAATGAGTTTGAACGTTAAAGTTAGATTTGATTTATTTATTGTTACAGCTTTTATAACGTAGAATGATGTTTATTCACACAGGCGCGCGTACACACACTCACTCACACACAGTCAAGAAGTCTATCAAATAAAGTGACATCGTTTCAGAGCGTCTAGGTACGCCACTTTTATTTGAAAACAAGCTGCAAGTCAGCAGAAAACTGTTGAGCGATACATTAAGACTAATGCACATCTGACCAACAGGGGTGGGGGAAAACCAAAAGAAAGTAGAAGAGTGAAAAGGTGACATTAAATTGAAGCTGTCTGCATCCAAAAGCAATTTCCATGATGAGATGAGTGGCCATGTTCTCTCATTTTCTCTTTGAAGCCTCTTCAATGGTTCAGAGACACTCTGTACAATTGCTTCTAATGTGTTCTAACACTCTGAGTGCCAAAGTAATATGACTGTCAACTCTATGCCCTGATTTTTAGTCAGAAGAAAGACATACATTTACAGTGAATATGATTATTTGAAGCATTCTGAAAGGTTTTGTTGAATTGCAAGGTCTGGAGTCGCTAGATTATTTGTTTTTGTGCCTCTTAAATAAGTAATACAGCACTTTCACAGTGGCTTGAACATCTTGGGAGACAATATCTGTGAGGAACATGAGAAATGAGCTTATTATTGAATAACCAACCAGACAGATCAACAATCAATGCTAACAGCTATTCTCTGCTAAGTACACAAAACAGCTGAAATATGTTCAGCATATCTTCCAGCAGTTGCGTACATATCCTTTTTGAAGTGTTAATGCATTGTGAAAAAATAAATTCAGTGTGAGAGTTTGAATTGGCATAAAATAATTACCTTGAGGGTCAATTGACTGAACAGGAAGTCCTTGGTCTATGAGAAGATCCAATGCAAGTGTCACATTATGAAGCTGCGTAGGCGAATAAAAAACATGGACAAAAAGATCAAGCATTTTTTAAACAAACAACTAAATGTAATGCAAAACCCGCAACACTGCATATTCCACTGTAACCGTGAGATCATTAGTTTTGATTTCTGTCGTTTGCATTTCCATTGGTTTTTCAACATGCCTTATGCTGCTGTGCTGTCATATCCACAGTCATCCTAAGAGACGTTAATTATACAATGGCGAGACATTTTCTGGAAATGCATGTGAACTTACGCTGAAGTAAAATCCTATAAGCCTGGATTAAATGGTGCTTATTGTTGTAGAGCGAAATGGAGCTCACTAACAACATGGTTCTCTTGTTTCAAAACTCTCAATGTTTTCTCAGGGTCTCACCATTTCCGAGCTCCCGACAGGACAAAGGAAGAAATCGCAGAGTGGAATGAAGAAGCTCTCCAACTGACCAATCAACAACAGCAGAATCACTCCGTCTGCAAACTAACAAAATCATAAACATAAAACATGACATCAAAAACAAGGCTTATATCGTCAAAAAAAATATTTTGTGATCATTTCATAAAAAAAAAATCCATTCCCTCTTGTCTTCTAGCATCAAAACCCACAAATATATTTGTCTACAACTATTTAGGAATGTTTGCACTTGTAAATGGTGCTTGATCTATGCATATCTCATCTGAATCAGGAGAGAATCACATCTTAATGATGTGTTTGTTTGTTAGAAACAAGCTTCACAAGACATTAAAGGGTTCACCCCAAAATGAAAATTCTGTCATAAATTAATCTGAATTAATTCTGTCTCACCTGTCTGGGCCTCAGTCATGCAGAGACAGCTTTCGTGGATGGTCCATGTGCTCACTGCGAGCGCATGTCCATGGCTTTGCTTAAATCACTGCTTTCTTTTATTAGAAGGCTAGCTTCCTCCACTACCTCTTCCAGCTGGTGGGCCGTAAAGGCTCCTTAGTCTTATTGGCTAGCCGCTTGACAGATCTTAGAGTCACGATCAGGAAAAACCTGACGGGTAAATCCCCATGGACTCCTGATCCCTCACTGCAAAGCCCTGTGGAGTTACCGAATGATGGCGCCAGTTTGCTTGATGGCGACCCGGAAGAAATTGAGATGTCTCTCTCTGCATCAGAGGAGGGGCTTTCATCTGACTCCACTGAAAAGGAAACTGAAAAAATCTGAGGCAGAGCTGACAGCCATGCTCCTCCAGGCCACCAAGAGCATCGGGCTGGAGGTGACTCGTTCTCCAACCCCCGAGCATTCGAGGTTGGATGATTTTGTATCTGGGCGCCTCAGTATGGTCAGCAGGTGCGTAGAGCTTGCTGTCGTAAGGGGGCGCAGCCTGTCCCAAACTTGGCTCAAACTCCTCAAACTAAGTCTTCCCGGAAGTGGCTAAGTCTTCCCGGAAGCGGCCCTGAGACAGGCTGCCCAGAGATGAGAAGAATTGTTCTTCGGGGGACCCTAACACCTGGGCCCCCAGACTCGGGGTAGGGCCAAGTGCTTCCTTTCCCGCTGCCGCCGTTGAACCATGGGTCTGCGGTACCCACTCATTCACAGAAAGAGCAATTCTCCAAACCTCTGGGCTTCACCCGCCATATTCAGGTTGTGAGCGATGCCCCGCTTCCTAACTTTTAGGTTCATGGTGCCACATCGCTACCACAGGATGGGGAGAGCTGGTGTGTGCTGCTCACAGTGGACTGTCTCGCCTCTTGGACGCTCTGCTTCCGGGACCAAGCCGCCTCTCTCCCCCTGGCTGCCCCACCGTGGGTCCGGTAAATCCTGGATCTTCGGGATTGTTCTCCGCCCCCAAGAACAATTGAATTGAATTGTTCCCTTAATCGGCTTCCATTCAGAATGTTGACTTTGAATCGCATCCTCTCTTGCATTCGTCACCAGGATCGGTTTGCAGCCATCGACCTGAAGGACACGTACTTTCGAGGGTCAGGCGTATCAGTACAAGGTCCTCTCTTTTGGGCTGGCCCTGTCTCCCCACACCTTTACTAAGGTAGCGAAAGGTGCCCTGACTCTACAGTTGTGAGAGCACAGGGACACAGTGCTTCAGCATCTCAGCCGATTGGGGCTTCAGGTCAACCGGAAACCGGTTGCAATCGATGCTGCGGGACAAGCACGTGCTGGTCCGAACCAACAACATCGCACCAACATAGCGTATATCAACCAACTACCTCCTCCTCTGGAGTCACTTGCGGATGAAATCACTGCGAGCCATTCAGGTACCGGGCGATCTGAGTCATGCAGCCAATGCGATTCGGGGAGCCCCAGGTAAACCTGTTTGCCTCCCAGGAATCCTCCCACTGCCGGTTGTTCTACTCCCTGACTTAGGGCCCCCTCGGCAAGGATGCACTGGACCACAGCTGGCCCCGGGCCTTAACCAAGTACGCCTTTCCCTCAGTGAGCCTCTTTGCACAGACCTAGTCCAAGAGCAGGATAGCAGGTTGCACCACTGTAGCCCACCGAAACTGGTTTGTGGACCTCAGACTCCTGTCGACAGCCCCTCCCTGGAAGATTCCCCTGAGGAAGGACCTTCTTTCTCAAGGGATGGGCACTATCTGGCACCTGCGTCCCGATCACAGTTTCTTCCCACCGTGTCCCCTGCTCCTTCTAAAATGCTTTTTCCCCACAGACTTCTGTGCCCTCCGCCCCCATCATTCCCCTGCTAGGTTTGCTTGCTGACCCCCAGGGTGTTGGGAAGGTTATGTTCGAATTCCCATTTGGTCTGACACGCCGTTCTTCGCAGCTTGCCAGCTTTTGGGCCTCCTACAGTTTGGGCTGTGACGCTTTCCATAGGGACGACATGACGTCAGTCAATGACGTAACCTCATAGTGACTGACTGAAAGGGAATGTCTCGGTTACGTATGTAACCCTCGTTCCCTGAAGGAGGGAACGAAGACATTACGTCCCTCTTGCCACAGGTCGATCTTATATACCCGTATGTTCGGGGGAGTGGCTTCGCATGCAAAATCCACTGGCCAATTCCCATTGGCGTTTTCTCCAAGAGTCAGAGTCGCTTGGTCTCCCAAGCGGGACCCCACGATGTCAATCAATGACGTAACGTCTCCATTCCCTCAATCAGGGAACGAGGGGTTATGTTGCTGTCTATGCAGGGTCAGATAGCTCTCAGATTCCATCAAAATATCTTAATTTGTGTTCAACACACACACACTATACAGTAAGTCCTTTGCACAATCTGACATCTGCTTAATATTGAACTGGAAATTAGGTGCTGGGTGTCTGGCCAGAGGAGAACTGGCCCCAACTAAGCCTTCGGTGGATTCACTGGTGAGTGATATTATTCTACATTTCTATAAATCTGACGAAGAAATAAACTATTGGATGGCCTAAGGATAAGTACATCTTCAGCTAATTTAATTCTTAATTAATTTTACTATTTATTTTACTTCTTAGTTGACCTCCATAAAAAAAATTGCAACATGAGGTCTTTAAATTGCTTTGCACACCTGTTTGTCAAGGTCGGTCACATTCAGTCCCAGAGATGACATGTTCTTATTCACAAAGTGCAAAATAGCCTGTAGAAAAGAAAACTTAATGAAGCTGTGGAAGTTGTGTGTCAAAGGCTACATTTAGAGACGTGTCGAACTGGATCCCAACCTTTTTCACGGTCTCAATTTTGTGAGCCTCTAGCTTGAAGAGCTCATCAATGGGGCATTCCTCTGCAAAGACATTGCAAGAGAGAGATTAAGAAGCAAACGCTTTCTTCTTTATACGCCTCCGCTATCTGAAAGTTACTGATGCTTATAAATATGGAAATGAAAAGGCTCTGAGTTCAGCCTCTGTCTGACTTACTGTTAGATTCTCTCTCTAGTGCTTCACTGGAATTGCTGCGGAGACACACAGCAGACCATGAAAACACTGGTTTGGCCGGTGTCAGGGATTCAAAGTGCAGTAAATGTTTAATAGGGAAGGAGGATCTACACAGACCTTGTGATGAATTCTGTCTGCTTGTCTGCCTTGATGCCACTTTTTGTGACCTGTTTAACAAATTAGATTTTAATGAATGCTGACAACATGAATATTTAACATCTGTAATGTAATTTAACTGCTCAGTGAATATTCAAAATGAATAATGTGGGACTTGATTCCATTTGGATCTGATTGGATGATGGATATAGGCTAATGCAATTTTTCTCTGGATGTGCAGCTTTGATTAGATAAGCAGAAAAGGCTATTTTTTTTAACATAAGCAGTATATATTTTTCTTTCTTTTCTTTCAATAAAATGCATATTAATTTTTCAAATCACATGCAATGTTGAACTGTGAGAAAATTATATAATTTTTTTAAATAATATGCATATTGATTTTTCAGTTAATAAAAAACGTTATTATACATTATACATTATAATTTTTTAAATAATAAATAAAAACGTTTGACATTTCAAGCATATAAGCTCTTAATCAGCATTCAAAAGTTTTTAAAATGATACTTTTGGAGCTTTGGTGTTGCCGACTATTTAAATTTTTCTACTTGTTTTTTTAATCATGCACACATTTGAGATTGATGTGCATGCTTTTGTTTGATATTTGGTAAACAAATTAAGCAATTTTTCATTATAATATGCAGATGAAATTATATATATATATATATATATATATATAAAATATTTTTTCCCCTAAATATATAGAATGATAAATTTACAAAGAATTATAACCTAATTTTTCTTAATAATATTCATATAGATTTTTGAAAAATATGATTTGATGAGCTGTGAAAAAAAAAAAAAATATATATATATATATATATATATATGTATATATATAAAATATGCAGTAATGAGTTACAATTAATAGAGATAACAATTAATGTGCAATTTAATATGCAATGATTTAAAGTTTTTATTTCAGTTTACAAATTCAAATAATTTTAATATTAATCAATCACCTCACACTGGATGACCTCCACGCTGACATTTACGGGCAGTACCAGATCGGGATGAAAACGCCTCGCCATAGCAACCAGAACATGCAATGTAGCCAACAGGTCTCTGCTGTGAATGACTGACAGATTTGGGTGGGAGAACAGTGGGCATATGCTTATAAATACTTAAAATAGGTCAGTGACAAGAGCTGATCTGATTGGCTTACGTTTAACATTCCATTTGGCCGTTTCCTCGTTCACCTCTAAGGCCTCGTTGAGCGCTGTCATGATCACCTCTAGTTTCCGTACCTGTGCGTCGGTGCTTAACGCGATCTCCTCTACATGTAACTCAACACCTGCTAACCTGCCTGAGACAAAACATACACAGGGTGACCTTTCAAAACTCATTTTTATGACAATTTCAACTGTAGTTTACAAAAACGAATTTATGAGAATCAGAGAATCAGTTTGTTTCTTCATCTTAACAGATCTGGAGAAATGTAGCATTACAGTAAATGGGTGCCGTCAGTAATGGACAGCTGGAAAACATCACAATAATCCACAAGTAATCCACACCACTTCAGTCAAACCAAATCTGTCATTCATTTGTAACTTCAAACTGTTGCTTCCTAAAAACTAAAATACAAGCCCTGTGATATTGCTTTCTTCAGTGAAAAAGTCACCTTGTCTGAATCAGGAGAGAAATATGCTCAGATCAAGCACTGTTTATGCAAGTCAAAACAGTTCTTAACAAATATGTGGGTGGATTTTGATGTGAGAGGACAACAGGAGATGGACTTTATCACTGGAAGAAGTGTTTTTGTGGATTATGGACTGACAGAAGTGACAGTTTGAAGTTAAAAATGTCTTTATTTCTTTTTTTCCTTCACAAGATGTTAAGTGGAATGTGGGGGGGATTAGTTGTGGATTATTGTGCCGTTTTCATCATTGCTGAGCAAGTTATATAAAACGCTTCAAATCTGTTCTGATGACGAAGCAAACTTATCTACATCTTTTAGCTTCTACATTTTTAGCATTTTTTCATTTTTGGGGTGAAATCTGAGCTTCACCCAGTAATGCGCATGTTAATCATTTTGTTGCTTTGACGTGATTCTTACGTAACAGATGATGAAGAACGAGTCCATCATAGAGGTCCTCCTCCAGTGTTCGCACCACAATGTGTTCAACTTTCAGAGTTTTGTTGATCCATTCCACCAAAACCTGCCACAAAGCACCAGGGAAAACCTATATTCTTCATATCTATTTAGGGATATTCAGACCCTCCTCAGGAAATTATGTTCTCCCTGAGATCACTTGTTAGTAGAGTCAATAGACATTTCTAATACCAGAAATCTTCCACTCATCAAACCTGAACATTAGCTATGCCACACCACCCTAAAAAGTTAAGTATCTCACCTCTTTAAGTTTGTTGAGTTTGGGGTCCTCTAAAGATGACGGTTCAATGATCATTCTTCTCTCTCCTCCTTAAAACCCAAATTAAAACACATCATTTGCCAAATTGGCATGCTCAGGATGCACATTGGCTTTTAGCTCAACACTGGGTCTGTCCTTTATAATAGACTGTGACTGCATCCTAATTTATATATAAGTAATATTAATAGAAAATGTATTTAAAAGAGCTGCATATAGTTTCAGTTAATTAAACTGCCATCCAATTAAATTTCAGCAAATTTTGTAATTTTTCTGATTGGTCTCTCACTGGACATATGTTGCACTCTTTGTACTGGAAATGGCAGGTCAAGTTGAGTGCATTGCATTGTGGTATACAGGCTACTGCACTGTTTAGTGCAGTCTAATTGTATACCACGCATAATGGTATATATCTAGAAGGGTATTCCATGTATATTGAACATTTACATGTTGTGTAACTCCTCCTCTCTCCGAGCGGGTCTCAAACCCAGGTCTTTGGCATGGGAAGCAGGCACTCTACCAAGGAGGCTAAAGGCATCAGTCGCTAGAACGCCACTTTTTGAGATCAGGGTAGTGAGGTTTACCTGCACAGCACTTACTTGCTGGCCTCCATTACATAGGCTATTCTGCATAAAATGTCAAAGACAAATGTGGTTTCAAACACACATTTAAGTGATACATAAGGTAACTTAAAATAAATCAGTTTTTCCCGTTAGTATTGAAGAAGGCTACATACTTAAAAGGATAGTTCACCCAAAAATGAAAATGATCCAGTCTTTTACTCACCTTTGAAGCATTCTAGGTGTATGTGACTTTCTTCTTTCAGACCAATCCAGTCTCAGTTATAATAAAAATTGTCCAGACCCCTCCAAGCCTTTTAATGGGTTTAAACGGGTGATGGCCGTTACACTTTGGAAGACTTGAAATAACATGTGTGTACTCACAATAAAACCCTTGCATAGCTCCTGGGGGTGAATGAAGTCACAAATCCTTGGTTTGTACTGATGTAGGCATATAGGTTCAAAGAGCCTTATATATACACAGATATATATATATATATATATTTTTTTTTTTGGAATTAAAAAAAAATCACACACACACCCTTCCCCCATTCACATACAACTAGGATGCTTCAAAGGTGAGTAAAAGACAGGATAATTTTCCTTTTTGACTGAACTATCCCTTTAAGTAGGTTATAGTAGAAAGATAAATTAGAATGCAGTCCTCCTGACAGTGTCATATGATGATGTGATGATAGCTCACCCTGACGACTGCCGAATTCTTCCTTTTCCTCCTCAGCTCCAAAGTCTGCCATTCTGTTTCAAAACACAGTTTCTGTCAAAAAGCGAACTTTATTAATAGTTTCACTCAGCAGACATTTGATTTCTAGCACTTCTGTGTGAAAAGCACGTGATGTTCGGGTTTCTGTCTGTGTGTTTGTGTCCTAAGGGAATTTCAAGGGCGCGATTCATCTCGAGGTTTTGTTTTCGAACGGACATTTTTATGGCTACGATAAAGCACGGCGAACTGAAGCCGACTTCAAACGTCAAAACACAAGGACGGAGAATCTCCACAACACACAGCAGACGTCCGCGGCAGGCGGCGTTGATCTGAATGGAGGAAAACACACGGAGCTCCGAGATCTCTCTGCCTTCCTGCATCACGCACGCCAGCCCACACTGACATAACGCAGACTGACGGGCAAAACATAAAGCTCTCTGACAACAAAAACATGCTGCGGGAGAGAAAAACAAGACGGAAAGAGAAAGAAACATCTCAAGTCTCAGCCATCGCTTCCGCTTAAAAGCAATAGTTGGCCTAGAAATGAAAACTCTGGAATATTTACGGTCGTTTCAAAAATATATCTAGAGTATAGAACATAAAATTTAATGGCGAGCGTGTCCTTCAAGCTCCACAAAGCACATAAAGTCATCATAATTCTCATTTCAGAGAAAAGTATTGCTTTAAATTTGTACCAATAAGCAGATGCCTCTCCTCAGGAGAAAAAGTGAGTACTTTTACCTGTAGAGTTTAAGAAAAACCCTGCTAAAAACAGCATGTGCTGGTTTAGGTATGTTTTGATGCTGGTTTATGCTGGTCCTTTGCCATACCATGACCAGCATAAACCAGGAAAGGACCAGTTTAAACCAGCATCCGATCAGGGACGGTCTCTAATTATCAAAAATATCTTAATACTATCTTATACACTTCAAATACCATCTGTAATATGCTATCCCACTTTATTTATGTAGCTTTACAATTAATGTTCATCAATAATTGTGTAAATTCTGATTCTCCAAAACGATTCTGATTTGGAGGCAAAGGTGATGCATAAACCTAAAAGAGAAATCCACAAAGTCTACTGAGATGCCATGAAAGATCAATACAGTCGTGTTTGCGGTCAAAACTTTCACCTCAGCTCTCGCCACACGTCTGGAAAAGTCAATGTTGTCCAAACGGTCCTGTCACCTTTCCTACAAGGATCGAGTAACTCCTACGACACAACCGTCCATCTTCTGAATCGACTAGAAACAAAAACAAGAACTCGTATACGGGTGAGGCCTGTTTCAAACACCAGCCAGGAAGTGGTTAGGCACCGCTTCCTTTTTTGCTCTATTTTGTAATAGCACAGATCATCTAAACTGTCAAAAAGCGTATCAAAACAGAACCCCCTAACAAGACCGTACAGGGGTTTAAACATGATATATGAGTCAGTAACAGACACTAAGGTTTACTAGCAAACAGCTAAACAGTGATCTGATGTTTCCTCTCTTCAAATAACACGCTCCAGGTTTGAGAGCAACAATTGCATATATTTTCCACTCTCTCTTACTGTGATGGAGAGAACGCCTCCCTTTGACTAGAAAAACCAGAGGTAATTTGGGCCGGAGGGTTACCATGGTTACCATCCCAATGAATTCCCCCATTAATCGCAAGTTTGAATCCAGAACAAACAACTGAAGAAAAAAAGAAAAAGACCCTCAAAGGAGCATCTGAAAACAGCAGGGTTATTTAAATTCAGATTCGCCCATCTGTGGATGTGTTTACATTCTGCGTCATCCTTAGAGATACAATCATACTGGAAACTATGGTTTGTGTAGTCTGCAAAAAAATGCAGTTTGCCCATGCAAAACTGTTGTTAGGCAGTTGTGAAGGTTGCTATGTGGTTGCACAGGTGTTGTAAGTTGGTTGCCAGGGTCCCTTATGACTGATTGGATTTTAGAGAGATTAAAACAATATGCTGCTCACGGTTAGGTCCAAAAATCAGGTACATGTAACTAGATTGTATTACATTTTAAAATATGAATACTCTACTGCTACCTTTTTATTAATGTACTTGATTGCATATCATGATTCGTAATTTAAGTCTTCTTCTTTGCATTCACACAGTCTTCCAGTTTGGAGGACATTCACATAAAGACCAGTCACTCAGACTCATTTATCAAAATCATTTAACTTTTAGAAAACTCCTACCAATGAATACATTCATTTTTGACTTATTGTTCTGTGGTTTATTATGACATATCCATGTCTTTGGGAGACTTTTGAACACATTAAAATGCACAAATTCAAGTTACTGCTTTTTTCCATGTAATGCAGGGTTTAAAGTCGTCATTGAAACCATAATTTGAATTTAACTCCATAAATTATATCATTAATGTATCCAGCACAAACACAAACAGTTACTCGTCAACCTTTAAAGGTGCCATAGAATGGAAAACTGAATGTACCTTGTCATGGTTGAATAATAACAGTTCAGTACATGAACATAACATACTGTGAGTCTCAAACACC
>JAUMHQ010000094.1:2705282-2733408 GCA_032361165.1 Enteromius paludinosus | reverse complement strand
TTTAAAAAAAAATTTTAAATAAATAAAATTATTTATCAAAGATATATTAATAAATTAAAAGGTATTACGATTTTAGTATACAAAAAGCATCACAAATAAAATCTTTGTAAGTAATTACTACACTGATTTAGTTATGATTTTTGAATCGAGGCATACTACAACACAATATTGCATTATGCACTGGTAAGCCAGCTTAACTGTATAACATAGCTAGAATTATAATCTAATTTTTTTTATACATCTAATATTAATAAGAAACAGTCTTTAAATTCTTCTGTCATTTTTAGCTAAACTTAAAAAAAAAAACAAAAAAAAAAACACCGCTTAAAATTAGTTTTTTTTTGTTTAAAAGTTCTCTCAGGTTTTTTTTGTAAATATGACAACGACTACTACTAACAACAACATAACTTATTCTTCATGCCAAATCTTTGCAAAATGTGATTTGTTTTCACATTGATACCCACTACAACTAAACAATCCGTTATTTTACACTGATATGCTGAGATAACTGCATTCTGCAAGCGAGAAATAATTAAACTGTTTTCGAAAACAGCGCCGTGTCCTTCCGCGTTTGAAAGACACACCCTGCTGTTAACATTAGAGCCGGTCATTACCGCGGTCAAACTATTTGGTTACCGGTCACTGAGGAGTCGTCTTCAAAGACACGCCTCCCCTCGCAGTTTTTGACTCATTCAGTTAGTAACGGGAGGATCGAGCTTCCTCTTTTGGGTGGGGGGCGTCTTAATTCGGGCGAGTGTACACACGCACCGGCCTTTTCAGGTCAAGGTAAGCGAAGAGAAAAAATCCCAAACACCCTGCTCGAAGTCTTTTGGTTTCTGCTCAGGGTCTGATAGGCATCATGAGAAGCAGTGACTCATTCTGATGGGTCTAAATCTCTCTCTCACACACACACACTCAGTGTAACCTGCTGCTTCATGCGGGTTGTGTGTAAATGAGAGTCACTGTTAACACACACACTGGACCGCGCCTTTCCCTCCCCCCCACGCCCTTGCACTAAAATACCAACTCAACAGGTTCCCAAACTTTTTTCGTAATGATTATTGCTGATATCCGATGACTTAACCGACCAAATTTCGCCCTCTTCTGGGAAAAAAAAATTAAATAATAGGAGTCAAGTAAAGCTGAGAAACACAGCGCACCTGTGAGGTTCAGTTCAGGGGAAGCAGTAGTGGCCAATGCGATACCACATAAACACAAATAATTTTCAAATATATAATCGAATAATTTTAAAACAAACACGTTCATTCCGGCTTGTTATTTTGATTACAATTACGTCCGCTGACTATTTATCAGTCACTTGTATTATCTAGGATTTAATTGCAAAACACAATGGATACTATATTGTGCAACTTTTTATATTCTCCATAAACAATGCTTTAAAATTACTTCCGCAAACTCAGGTGTGTTCATGGGCCTTGACCTGCTTTACTTCACAGCGGTGAATATTTCACCCTCACTCCCATTTATTCACCCACATACGCATTACTATCCACCTTAAATTGACATATGGACAAAAAATTACACCTAAAATTACAACAAAATACATCACATTATCGAAAAGCGAAAAAATAAATCGGAGGAAAATTCCCACTCCGCGCTACAGAGCACTGAAATCGCCACACTTTGGATATAAAGCACTGACGCCAATCTGGATGTACACCACTTTCTGGATTAATTGGCAGAAATTATACCTCGGACGTGAACATTATTAATGCGAGAGCACTGTCAGATTTACTTACGCACACAAAGCAAAAGATTTCCCCAAATCCAAGAACTTTATCCGCTTTATTTATCCTGAATATCTGCAGCAAGGTTTGGGGGGAAAACAACCAGAACGCTTCTCTTCCAGTTATTCTCCCACAAAGCCTGTATTACAGAACAAGGAAAAGACTACGCACTCGATTTACAGATGAACTTTGAGGAATTTCAGGAAAAAAAAAACAATCTCCCTCCGTCCCAAAAAGATCCTCCTCACGCTCGTGCCATTTCGATTAGCAAGACGGCTAACTCCACTAGCCTGCTAACATGGAGAGCTGGCTAACTTTGTTCTACTCCTCAATTACGAGGCCAGACAGGGAAAACCAGAAGACAACAAAGAGAGCTATCAGAAAGATCAGAACAAACAGAAGAGTTTCCATGGAGTCTACCTTTGTTTTTGGTTACGTTAAAGTCCCGATGTGAGGTCGTGGCCTATCGAAACGGGCTTCTCTATGGCCAGTTTCAGATTTTCCAAGCGGTAGGAAGTGATTGTAATTCCAAGCGTTTGCTGCTCTATATTTGGGCGTTTCAGCCCCACGCTACGCCAGACGCATCTGCCCTATTTTACGAGTTCGCTTTCTAACGAGTGGCCTTGTAACGCGTTTCCTCCCGACGAAACAAAACAAAGAAGAAACCTGAGATGAAGAGATTTAAGCAGTCTTTTTAAAAACCCACCAATCTATCTCGCTCCCCTTGTTCACTCCTCTCTTCGCTCGTCGTCGTCCCACCGTGAAGCGTCTGACCCCTCCCCTGTGGAGCAGGAGTTCACCGATACCGCGTTGGGCGGGGACACGGCGGACTTTTTAATATGCAAGCGAAAGAAAAAATGCTATATTACACGGCAGAATTGTTCTTTAGACGCAAACGCACTCAAGCGCAGATATTCGCCGTCGTGTGAATTATCAGACACTGCTGCATTGTAGTTGATAAGCCGCGAAACAACGACTTTTCGCCACACCTGTGAACCTGCGATGCTTCGTCACGGACTGATTGGAAATCTGATCTGAGGGAATTCCACCAAAATGGAATCGTTCATTTGGAACAAAAAGAATGTAGGCTACTATTCTGCAAAGAACATGGATACAATAAACAGCAAAGGCTAAAAAAATATATAAAAACAATTGGACCATCCTACATACTTTTCCCACAAAATTCAGTCCTATTTGTTAAAACAGTGATATTTATGGATTTGGGAGTTTTTTGGGATTGGATTATCCTGCGTTATTATATAAAATAAAATTGAACTTTTTTTAGGTACCAACTTTTAGGATGTTTCAACGGCGTAAATAATCCCTCGAGTGACTTTTAATTTGTACCCTGCATGTGCAATGGGGGGAAAAAAAACTAGCAATTTATATCAATAAGATGGAAGATAATTTATTATTATTATTATTATTATATTATGATTATTTTTCAAGATCAACTATGAGGAATATAAGATATGAGGTTGGTTAGTGTACAGTTTTGGATTGAATTTATCCAGTTAGATGAAAATCTTGGTGGACTTGTTTTACCGACACAGAAATCGCATTGTATTCAAAACATATGAATTAATAATGTTGCGGTCCATCTCGGTTTGCACAGCATTAGCTCAGAAGACTTCCTGAGGTCATCAGATCATGGATATGTCACTTTACAGGTTTGGGAAACAGACCCAAAAGATTTTATAATTACAGTAATTACAACAAGAGCAGTGATATTGGTTGCCTGTTCAAACACGCCATTCCTGATGAAATTTATTTTTTTTGCCTTGTCAGAACAATTCAAGTCAACAAAATAAATAGACATGATCAGATAATTAGTAGTCTAACTAGGCTAATTAAAGTGATTTTAGACAAAGCTCAGTAATTTATAGACTTATTACAGCTGTCAATGTTAGTAATACAAGTCTGAATTCAAAAGATCAAATTTGATCTATTCTTCCACAACAACCAACTCATTTCCTATTTTTAACTCTTGAATCAGCCTGACTCAAGATATGTCACTTGTGGGTCAATAAGCGTCAGACATATCTAGTCAATGTCATCTGAACTTTTGAGTGTGGGATATTACAATAACACTGATGTCTCCACCCAGCAAATCAAGCCCAGCTGAAACTGTTGATGAGGAAAACTTACCTCAACACAACTAGTCCAGATGGGAGTATGTGGATCCAAATGCTCAGTGTTAAGTCAGAGTCGCCCTGCTATTAGCAAGTAGCTCCTGCTAGGTTCATAGGTCACTTTCTTGACCTTAGGGCACACAAAAATGTTCAGCAGCTAGCACAGAGAATTCTACGTTTGTCCATGTGGTGTTGCACACTGGTGTCAGGTCACATGGAGAATTGTTAGCCAGCAGGCAGTTAGTTGCCAAAACTAGCCCCAGCAAGTTAGGCAACGGATCATAAGTTCTCCACTTCTGCACGATTGCTTATCCTTATGTTTAGTTTTACTTTACCTTATTATACATCTGATGGCGTTTTTAGTGTATTTAATATTTGCGATCAAATGAATGCAACCTTGGCGAGCATAAAAATGTTACAGACTTTTGAATGGCCATGTATGCCTGCTCGGCTCTATTGTTTATTTTGTGCCTGCTTAGAACAGCTCCTGATGTTCTCTCCGAACGCCAAAATGAACTATTAGATAAGGTCAGCTTGGAATTCGTGACAATTTCAAGGACTGACAAGACAAATAAGAAAACACTGGCAAAACAACAGAGACATTTGCAGGACCTTATACTGGGTCTGAGCTCTCACGGTTTCTTCTAACAATAAGTGAGCAATCTTCAACAAAGATATGGAACCAGTTGTGCTGTATCATTTTAATATGTGGCATATTTCACATATAATGCAGGCTTTTCATGACAAGGTCCCACATCCTCATCAAATAGCAGGCCACCAAAGGGAAGCAAGAAACAAATCAATTACTTAGGCATTTAATTGCTTCTAATAAAGCTCCATTTCCATTCCTGTTGTACTCTCACATCAAAATCCACAACATCATTGTTTAGAACTGGAATTAGCTTCTTAGAAACAAAAAGCCTTATTAATTGATGGATTTGGGAATTATTGTGATGTTTTTAACAGCTGTTTGGACTCTCATTCTGGCAGCACCCATTCATTGTAGAGGATTCACAGGTGGGGGGCGGACAGGTACAGAAATAGGCAGAGTATTCTGGCAGATGATAGAAGTAAGATTTCTATCACAGCGTGAAAACCAACTTGGCAGCAAAGACTTGTACACGTATAGTTGCCAAAAGCCAGATCTGATTAAAAGTGTTTCATTGAGCTGACGAGAACAGAATGCAGGGAGGTTAGGATCAGTTGTAGGATGTTTATATTTGCCAAATGTGGCAGTGTATGAAATAATTGATTAAACTCTCCATGGGGCATAAGATGACTCATGATGTTGAGCAGAGCAAGTGAGTCATGAGAGGGCTGGTTAGGGTTCCTATGGCTCTATCTAGTGTTTACCAGTGGAAACTACAGCCTCCCGCAAAAGCTCAAAAAAAAGAATATTTGCTGATAATAAACTACAGTGGAAATTCCCACTTATTGATTACTTCTAATACTTTAACAATCCTTAGAGTTAATCATCTTCTCGAACGAAACAATAGACCCTGCTAAAAACATGAAAGAAAATGTAATGGATTTAATGGTTACAATGGGAGACCAGTGTCTACTGGTATACGATGGATTCTATTGGTGGGACGTTAAATACAGTTGGGAAAATGCCCAGAACAGACTGCAAAAAGGAATTTAGTAATGGTTCATGAGGGTATTTTAATGGAAACCATTCAAATTTCTGTGATGGTTTTTGTTGGGCTCCTAAGATGACAACTTCTCATCAAGAAGCTACTATCTCAGTCACACATGAGCACACAGGTCTTAAGCATCTGTACACTCTCACCATCCTTCTCATGTGCTGGTCCGACACAGGAGTCTTCCAACACTATCACTGTCTCCGCTATGATCTTTAAACTTATCTTTAGTACTTCCATCCTTTGCTCTTGGCAGGAATGAAAGTTTATTCACGGCCGAGAGCTTACTGGTCACAACAATCAAAAGAGTCTTCCTGAACAGAAAGATACATGTACATTTATACCTTCTAGTTGAGTAAAAATCAATAAAAGTCAGGTCTTCACTGTAATTGGTTATATTGATTCGGTAATTTGTGTGTCATTTGACTGTTCTGCTGTTTTGAGCACTTTTTGGGTACAGATTATATAATCATAGAGACACGGCGAATCATAGAGATCTGAGCACCCCTGTACTTTTCTAAACCTTCTGTGTTGAATACACTCTTTTGACTTCTGAGGCCATTACATAAATTATTCCATCTCAATACACACCCCCAGGCCATCAAAATATAGATTAGTTAGTTTTTTTTTCAATGGAAGAGATTGGAGTGAATGAGTGCCGCCAGAAGGAGACTTCAAACAGTTACAAATATCACAATGATCCACAAGTATGCTTGATCTGTGCATATTTCTCATATTCAGGCCAGACAACTTTTTCAACTAGTAAATATTACTGATAGAGGAATCATATTTGGGCTGGAATGCTTTTTAAGTACAAAGAACATTAATAATGGATATTGTTTATTACTTTTCACCTATAAGATGTTAATCGAAGGATTATTTGTGGATCATTGTAATGTTTTAACAGTTTAAACTCTCATTTTGATGGCACTAATAGACACAAGTACTCTTCATTAGCATCTTCAGTGTAGTCTTATTTCCTTTAGCACCTACATACATCACACAAACTCATGATCAAACACTCAAAGCCTTAATGTCAACCCACAAGAGGGAGCCAGATGGCCACAAGATTTAATTATCTGTTCAGCTAGGCAGGACAGATGTAGGTCAGGAACGGCAAGTCCATTACATGTTTAACCTTACCTGGCTGCTTCCTTGCGTTCACTTGCTCTATGTCTCTTTTAGTCCCCCTTCACACATCTGCACATTAAAGAGGACACTTACACATGACCACTTTATACAAAAGGGTGCAAAACATGGCCACAATCAGACAGTGAACCATGTGTGTGTGTTTGCCAATTTTTTCAACAGTGGTTACTAAAATGTTTTGCATTAAACATTTTATACATTTTATAAATTATTTACACACACACAGTGTCTGGCAAAAGTATTTAAAATCCTTGCTTTTCACATTTTGTTATACCTTTATAATAAACTGCATTAAGTATTTTTTCCACATCAGCCTGCACTCCATACACCATAATGACAAAGCAAATAAAAGGTTTTTGATGTAGTTGGAAATTTATTAAAGATAAAAAAACTTTAATTATTCCATTGCATAAGTATTGATAACCTTATCTGGGACCGTTGAAATTTAGCTTAGGAGCATTGAAAATGTTACCACACTTTGAGTGAAGTAAACCTGTGGCAAATTTAATTGAATGTGTATGACCTGGAAAAGCACACGTCTTAATAAGAGGTATGAAAATGCATGAAAATGCATATTAGCGCAAAGAACAAGCCCTGATGTAAAAAAAAAAAGAAAGAAAACAGAGAAAAGAAAAACTGCCTGTAGAGCTCAGAAGCCAGGACTGCATCAAACCACACATCTGGGGAAGAGTTCAGAAAGAATTTGCTGCATCGAAGTTTCAGAAATGACTGTAGCCTCCATTATCCATAATGGAATATGTTTGGAACAACATCTCTTCCTAGATAGCCTCCAGGAATAAACTGATCAACTGATGGAGAAGGGCTTTGGTAAGAGTGGTGAGTGAGAAGATAAGGTGAAGAATTGCATATAATTGCCAAATGATAATGTGCAAAGCTTGTCTAATCATACCCTTAAAATGTCATGGTTTTCCTTATCAGGGCATAATAAAAAATAACAGTTTTTTTGCAGGTTGTCTACCATTTATATGTTATACGTTCTGGTCTTGGGTTAAATTTGCTGGGATGTTTGGCTTTGATGCACAGCAGCACGTTTGGTGAAAACCAAACAAGCATCTCAGCACAAACACCTCATACTAAAAGCCACACATGCTGGTGGAGGGCTGATGAATTTGGGCTTGTTTTGTAGCCACAGGACCTGGGCACCTCACGGTGAGTCGACTATGAACTCCTCTGTATACCAAAGTATTCTAGATGTATTCTATTCCAAAAGTGAGGACACCCATCCGACAGCTAAAGCTTGTCCAATGTTGGGTCATGCAACAACACAATGATCCCAAGAAAAACCAGCAAATCTACAACAGAGTGTTTGAAAAGAAAAGGATGAAAGTATGCAATTAGGATTGCAATAGCCCAGTCCAAAGCTCATCCTGACTAAAATCATATGGTGAGAGCTGCGTATAAACAAATGCCCACAAACATCAATAAACCTGAGGCAATAGCCTTAATTTTGGGCAGTGCTTCAAGTTCAAGTTGGTACTTCTAGTTGTTGCTGCTAAAAGTGGATCTACAGGTACAGGCAGCTGAATCATAGGGTGCCCTAACTTTGTCACGCATGGCTTTTGCATCTTGGCTGTTTTGCTAATCAAATAATGCTGCAGGGGCTCCATGGCAGTCGCAGCTCGATGTTGAATTACTTTCTACATACTATTGAATTTTACACTTTTTAGGCCCAGTTTCACAGACAGGGCTTAGCCTAAGCCAGGACTAGGCATTAGTTAAATTAAGATATTTAAGCTACTTTTACAAAAATGTCTCATAAGAAATTATTACAGGTGTGCATCTTAACACAGAACAATGAAACTGACATGTTTTAAGATATGTCAGAGCAAGATATTTTCACCTGAGACAGCTCAAACATGCAATTTAGTCTGGGACTAGCTTAAGCCTTGTCTATGAAACTGGGGATTAATGTCCTATTTTGTAATACTTATTTTTGTAATATCTATATCGTTTTCTATTTCTATTTATCTAAAAAAACTCCGTGAGGCTCATGAAAAATATTATATTATATTATCATGTCAAATAATAATAATTATAATACAACTGTGAGAACTTTGCATCATCATTAAAAAAACAGCACCGCACGCCCCTGTTTCGTTTTACCAAGCAAACAGCAAAAACAACGAGAAATACCGTGGCAGCTGCCAGTGGATTTTTTGTCATATGTAATCATTTTAAATAACTGGTGTGAGGTATAATCAATGACTCTAAACTAATCGTGTTCTCCCTCTCTTGCGACTTTGGCTATTTGCCAAGCTCATGAACGCGCACACACGTGCACAGGTTCAGCAGTAAACAGGATTTTACAACGCTGTGGCTATTCCGTTTTTCGCATCAATGTGACAGAAGACTGTTGTAAGTAGAAGTTTATATACAGATATAGCCATTTTGTATGAAACTATTTAATTTTAGATTGCATGACCATAGACTTACTGTTGCTCAAGTTTAGAATATGTAGTCAAATCGATTTGCTTTTGACGGTATTAATTGAATTAGATTTAATGCTCTTTTACCATTATATAGGATATCTTCTGTATCTGTTTTATCTTTTACATTACCCATAAAAACAGCAGACGAGGAAAACTGTTGTTCTTGTTAGAGAGATTAAAGCCTGCAGACATGATAATCTGGATTAGTCCACTGTCCACAGATCGCGCGCATGTGTGCCATCAGTGATCAACTTCAGTTTTACCCTATGTCACATTTCAAGAAATCTAGACACTGATGCAGCCCGTCTTAACTGCTAAATCACAATTATGTAAGGGATAATGAACAGACAGCCTAGAAAAAAAAAACCTTCATCCGGGTTATCCAAGATCCGTCAGACTCCTGATAACCCTTTCAGAGTGTATTTTGCAGTGTCTGGATGTGCTTACCAAATTAACATAGACAACAAAATATTGATTAGAGTTGAAATTACATTACCTTAATAATAAATGATCATAATTAGCCTAAACAACTACTACTACTAGTTGGACTACTAACTACTAATGTTGTTGTATTGTTCTGCCATTCAAATTGCTCTATAAATTCGCTTCCTGTCGTTTTTTTTGTTTTGTTTTGATTGGAAATTAAATGGGAATTGCCATGTCTCTATATTATTCTCGCCTTACATTTAAATTTTCCTCCAATCTGTTTTTTAATTTAATTTAATTATTTTTTACTACTGTCAGTAATCTTCGTCATCCTGAAATTATTTGCAATGCAATATAAATGTCCAGTTTAGGGGAGGATTTTGCGTCTGACCAATCAGAATCAAGTGTGGTAGGGGTACTCATATCCTCATGCCTTTTCAAGTATTATCTTTCATGCAGTGTGTCATGTAGCTGTATGTGAACATAAACTATCTGCAAAGTTGTGACGCTGACAGTGCACGAAAAATGAAGTTTTTGTCTATCAAAAAACAGAGTCGGCTCACATTCGCCTGAACGAGTCATCAGAAATTCGAATCTTTTGCGGTTACGGATCCACGTCACAAAGTAACATATTTGCGTAATGTCCGCCCACGTTCTATGTCGCAAACAACTTGCCCCGCCAACAAACAGTACAATTTCCACGTGGATTACTTCATGTCAAGAAGACTCTGTACCCAGCGCTGCCGTTCAGTTATGGCAATGGGCATTTCATTTTCCGACACACGCTGTAGCGGTAGACCAATCATAAAGGACTGCACCATCTGACCAATCACAGCAGTGAGGGCTCACGGAAGGGAGGGGTTTAGACAGCCTGATTCTTCGATCTGCTTCACACGAGTCGTTTACGAATCGTTTAGAAATGGGGTAAAATCAAATCTATTTTTGGAGAAAACCAAAGTTTTAAGACACTCATAAAACCATATTAGCAACCATTAAAATGGCATAATAGGGGCACTTTAAATAAATAAATAAAGACATTTCTGTTTCCCTGACTCCAAATCTCCAGACCAATAATGCAACTGACAGCAATATTAGAATTTTAAATTTAGTGCATTGTTTATTTCTTTTTTAACTGTGTTCAAACAATTGTGTAAAGTTGAAAAGATCATTATTACCTTAAAAAGGCATATTTGTGATTATTAAAGAAATATTGGTTTCTTAGGGAGTCTTTTGCTCTTTTGTGTGATGGGACAGAATCATGACGTCTTATGGCACAACAGAGCAGAGGAATAACATCCCAGCGTGCCTCGGGAATCACACAGTGCTCTCCAAGCACACATGACACTTCCATCTTCAGCTGGTGACCATGTTCATCTATCTCTTTAAAGCTTTAGCGATGTCTTTGTTCAGCATTCTCTTGTCTGGATTAGTATGCCGTTTCTATATGTTTCTATGGTCTGTTGCCATGGGAACAGTTTTGCTTTGCATCATGGACTGAACACTACAGCTCATGTTTTTGAGTATCACGTTATCCACAAGGACAATGATTCCAAACAAGACGTTTTTGTCCTTTTTATGTTTACAATGTCATTTTCGTTCACAATAGTCCTAAACATTTTTTTGCATGTAATTAATGATTTTGCATAATCGTAGTAGTAGAAGTGGATTGGTTAGGACGCATGTGTTAAAGTGAGCAGAGTGAATAGGGGAATGTAGGCGACAAAACCAGTTACCCTTGAGAAAGCATGCTCGCTCCTGGTTGTCGTGGCGACGGGACCTGTTATGTAACCATGTTGCCGTGGCACGTGCTTCCATGGCGATGCAGGCCTGACCACACCCACCAGCTGGACGTGTGTCGAGGTGTTGGAGTCCAGGACATCTCTGCCAGACTGATTCACCAGTGTGATGTGTGCAAGCAGCCACATTCACAACAGTCATGTTTTAATGTCCCTTGTTTTCATTATTGATTTTGTAGATGCTCTTAACAGAAATGGCCATTCCATTATGTATGTTCGCTGAGAATTGAACCCGTGACTTTGGGATTGCACGCGCAAGCGAAAGTCTGGTTGTCTGACTTTCTTTCTTTCTTTCTTTCTTTCTTTTTAACATGTAAAAAAAATCAATGTTGAAACATTTTTAATATTTGTAATTTTACATTTTATACATTAGGAAATAATGTTTCTCCATTTTATAACTGATTTAATAATAAACAAAATGCATGAAAATACATTTTTAATAAACTATGTTTATCTATCTAAATTATCAAGGTCTTATTTATAAAAATATATTTATATTTTTATCAAATGTATATGGAATTTATTTGGAATAATTTGATTATTTGTAAAAAGAAAAAATATATAATAAATTACTTTTATCTTGTGTAAAAATGTATAATTAATGTTTTTACTCAGTAAAATAAATGTTTTTATTAAATATTTAATGATAATAAAATGACTAGAATTTAAATAAATTACTTTAAATTATAAACCTATTTATCTTTATCTATGGTGTAAATATTTTCATTTGTTCATTTTTAAGAAAACTTCTAAATTATTTTAAATTAAGAAATAGTTGAAATACTTGGTAAATAAATTATAAAATAAAGGATATCTATCTGTCTGCCTCTTTGTCTGTTGTCTAAATTAAAAAGTCTTTATTTTTATAAAAACATTTCTATAAAATGTATCATTTTAAAATTTAATTTGTAAAATATAAATTGTCTTTTGTCTTATTTATTTAATAATTAATGTTTTTTTGTTTGTTTGTTTTTTTTATTTATAAAAATACATTTTCATGTGTTTTATGATAAAAAAAATTTACTGCCGACTTGCCTGCCCGTTGTCTAAATGATGAGGTCTTTCTTTGTATGAAATGTATAATTTTTTCACATTGTTGTTTTTTTTTTTGTAAATATAAAACCTCTAAACACCTGTCTTTTGTTGTGACTCAAGTGGTTACATTTGTCATGGAACATATTTGACTGTTTCTCTGCAGGGGGTCGGATAGTCTCCTGGGGCTGGAATGAACACGGAATGTGCGGAGATGGTTCCCTCTGTGACATCACACAACCGCGTCCAATCCCCCGTCTCAGAGACGCTACGGCTCTTCTGATTGGCTGTGGATCAGGACATTCAATGGCACTATGCAGTTTGAAGAGCAACGAGGATTCAGCTAGATGAACAGGTTTGAGCGTATGGCTCCAAGACTGTGACAAAGACAGTTTGCCTACGTTACGGTTTTAATGAATTATTCAGAAAGGCTCATTTAAGCTTTTAAAGGACTGATGTCAGATCAAAGCATTAGAGATGTCTTAGAATACTACCCACAGATGCACGTGATATGCTTATGACATCAGGAAGTGCCCAAAATAAATGTTTTTAGAAGAAGACTAGGTCTATGTTGTTATAAACAACTATTTTTCTCTCTGAATCTGGGCTTGTGCGTACTGTACTTGCGCCTTTGCAACAGTTCAAAAACACTGGAATTGAATGACAAATTGAACAGACAAATTCGATCAGACACTCGGATGGGTTAAACAATTCACTGCTGAAATGGCCATTCACGCTTCCTTTGTTGTGATGGACAATCAAGGATCATTCCCTCAGACCTTTGACCTCACATTGACAGAGAACACCGTAAATAACTGTCACTGTGGAGCCATTAACTGAAACAGATTTACTGTTTCTTTGAAACTACCTGTCTGAAAGCACTCAATCTCCCAGAAAGCCCTGTGATGGGACAATAATTTCATCCCAGAGTGATAATCTACTGAAGAATGGACGTGGGGGAGGTTTTAAAATAGATTTTTCACTAGTATTGACAACAGCATCTGTATTTTCACAGTTTCAAATGAAGTATTCTTGTTATTAGAGACAATAAAAACTAACTCGTGCATCAAAACCTTTTGATTTTAAAAGATTTGCGACAGCTGAATGTAATATTTTGTCTGTCAAAAATAACATGCACAAGCCTTACACAGATGTATTTATAAGTAGCCTGCTACCAGATGTTTCACTACATCTTCACTTTCACAGGAGAACATGGCAGTCTTCAACGTGATGTCTGTCAGAAACATAACGTACCCAACACTTGGCGCAAAAGGGAAGAATGCTAATGTGTTTTATGAAATGCTTTACAATTAATTCAATATATGACTATGATTTTTGTATCTGCGCTGCCTTATATCAAAGCTTAAAAACCCACAAAACACGAAATCTGTGTTTTAGTGCTTTTATTGTCATTATTTAGTTTTCATAGCTTTTTTAAAATTCTCTCTTCATAAAAAGACACAAAATTGCCTTAACAATATGTCAACTCAAACCATCAATAAAAACACCACCTGATTTTCTATAACTATCCATACTATGCACTGCAATGCGCTGAAAAACACAAGGAACGTTGCACAAACGTTTGAGATGGCACCTTTTGCCGGAAAGTTCGATGTTTACTGGGTCCAAAAACTTTGCAGTCATAAAGACTGTGAACCTTTGGAGGTTTTAAAATACTCTGTTGTTTGTGCTCCGCTGTGGTTGGGTCTTCGAACAGTCCAGCATATTGGAAGGAAACGACCCAACGCTGACATTTCCTGTGATGCAACTGGCAGTGCACTAGTTTGGTCCCAAAGAATTGGGTTTACTTGACATTTTTCACAACAATGAAAAATAAATGTCGAAACAAACTTGAGACACAGTATCGGTTCCTTTCGTTTATTCCATCATAAACCCTGTATGTTCTCGATAGAGTTGTGTTGTTGTTCTGTGCAGGATTGTCTCTTGTGATGGCGTCTACGAAAACCGCCGTAATACGAGGCTTTCTCAGTAGCTTGTATGTTCAGGCTGAAGTTTTAAATGCAAACTTAAAAGCATTTATCATACATTTTCCTCCTCAAACTCAATGATGGTGTTGCCATTCATACGAAAAGGCTGAGTTTGGTCCCAATAATGTGCTAACAAGCCTTCGTTTTTCACCTTCAAATCAAACACCGCGTACCAACCAGGCACGACAACACATCGAATTTATAGGGACAGCGTGTTTTTATGCAGAATCGCAGCCAACAAGCAGATTTTAAAAAAGTGTTTTTTCACTATTACTTACAACAAGATGCTCATTTGCATGTTTTCTTAATAATATAAGAGTCGATTGATATATATGAGTCAATAAAAACAACTTTTTGCATCAAAATTACTTGATTTTCAAAAGGAAATGTAACATTTGTTTGTCAAAAAATAACATGCGCAATAAGCGATAGTATTTGAGTCAAATCCAACGCATATTAAACAATACTTAGCCAAATAAAATTGAGATTTCATTGTGGGCGGAGCCTGATTAGTACGCAGTGCATCTCTAAAGTTACCAGCCAAACATGGGAGCTACAAAATATATCAAATTGCTATTTGTTCTACAGAAAGGAATGTAAAAAGTGAACGGTGCAAACAGTGCAAAAAGGCATTTTCTACATGGTAACTACAATAGTACAAAATACGGGAAAACAATTGCTCTTTTTCTTCTTCTCCCTACTCAAACATGATCACAAAGCTCATGGATTTAGTTCTTTTTTCCCACTGAAATGCGATTAGTGATTGGACTAAAATTTTTACAACATTGAAACAACCTAAAACAAACACTTCAACAAGATAAAAGAAAGGTCATGTTTTCACAACACTAGCACACAAAAGCACCGTGTACGACACTTACACTCACGAACGGAAAAACAACAGGCACTTCGCACAGCACGATAGCACAATGAACCACGGACGAAACAGCGCTACATACAACTACAGCTTCTCTTGGTTACTGTGCTACATCTACGCTGAATTAATTCTCAGTCACAACTCGGAAGAGAAGTGCTAATCTACATCAAACGCACGGTACACGCTCACACACACACACACACACTTGCGCGCTAAATACGGTACTATCAGGTGGGGGATGTGGCTTTATGGTTGACACACATAGTGGTTGGTACACCATGGTTCATTACACACACTGACTCGGTTGGTTGTCTGCTTCTGGTGGCGCGCTGGGTCTCTAAAAAAAACACGAAGAGAAAACAACAACAACAAACAACAAGGAAAATCATATTAATACACCAAACGAAACGGCACAGAAACATGGGGGGGGGATGTGGGCGGATGATGAAGATGGTTGGCGGGATTGTCGTCCTTCGAACCGTGCAAGCAAACATGGTGATGTGTGTCAAGCAAGTGACTACGACCTTCTTTACAGGCTCATGGTAAACTCAGGGTTTACCATGCACTCTCCCATGCTGCGTTCATTCAGATCTGGTGCAAGTCTGCAGGTTATTGTTAACACGATTAACTCATCAGGTCATGCTGTGATTGGGTTTGTACGCAGTGGGACGGTGTGACATGCTCGGTTAATGACTTGTGGCATGCGAAACAGGGCACGATCACCGCTAGTCCTGCCTCGGCTCTCCTGTTTCAATCCCCTCCGCTTTACACGCTCTCTCTTTGACCTTTCCGACCTTTTGAGATCCAAGTGTGATTGTGCATCCTTTTACCAGGATTGAATTATGAGCTAGTAAGACTGGTGCATAATTGCAACTTTAAATACCGACTGTAAAGTCCAAAAATAGCTGCCAGGAAAAACAGCTCAGATAGGGTGAAAGATCAAAGAGACATCACAATGCAGGCACAGCTTATCGCCAAGCAACCAGGGGGAGTCATGTATGCATGTTCTGTCAAAGAAAACCAGAGTCTATATACAGATTGGATACAAAATTTATTTCATGCAAGGTTCATATTTACAGTTTTGTCATTCGCATATGTATTTTTGCATAAAAGTGCATGCATTTACCTCTCCCCAAATAATCCCAAAAGTACATTAATTTATTCTTTTTTTAAAAGACATTTCTGTTTTTTTCTTTCAACTGCACGATACATCTATATTGTATATTTTCAGTGATTTGCTACAGTGTTACGCGTGTAAAAATGTGATATACACGTATGTATTCCAGAAAAATCACATTTGAAACAGAATTTATGAAAAATATGGGTTTTTCATGAAAATAAAACCTTGTTTATATAACAGCTGGTATTGTAATTGAAGTTATTATACTATTGAAATTTGCCTGCTCTGTTTGAGAGAACGTTAAAGTGCTTTTTTCACTATTTGCATCTTAATTTGTTAAAGTCGAATGGTCGACTCATTTGCTGCTACTAAAAGAGACAGGATGTTTGAAAATAACATCATAGAGATCATAGTTTGGGGAAAGGCAAAAATGTCTGCAAAAATAAAAAAACAATTGCTACATATATTGTATGTCATCGTAAATGATACCATACTCTGCATCAGATATATTTAAAGAAGCTTTGGATGAAAAAAACACAATTTGTCTTACATTAAACTTACATTTTTTTTCTCAGATAGTTTCCCATGCAAAGCATGCAAATGCAAATGAGGTTTCTTCAGTCAAGTTTCTATGTTGGTGACGTGTGCATCACTAGAATCATGATTGTTTAGTGTCACTAACTTTATCTTATATCATATATGAAATAGCCATTGTCTCATCTTTTTTTCCTTTTCAATGGTGTCCGATAGCACCTAATGAAAACCACAGCTTAAAACACTCAGGGTTTGGGGGAAAAAAAAGAAGTTATAAAGGAGAGAGAAGGAGAAGAATGAAAGTGCAGAAAATCGAAAGTGGGGAAAGAAACGAGACAGCATAGAGAGGTGGGAAGGGGCGAGGTTTAGATGAGACCACTGCATAGGAAGATGAGAGACTGTGGAGAAGAGAAATAGAAGACGACAAGAATAGATGAGAAGGAAGATGAGGAGAAAATAGGGAAGTATGAGAGGAGGAAGGTCACAGGAAGAGGAAAAGGGGAGGGAGAAGAATGCATAGAGTGGAAGTAGCTAGAAAAATAAGAAGGAGTGGAGAGGAACGAGAAGAAAGAGATGAGGAAAGTAGCAGAGGAAGATAAAGGAGGAGATAGGAAAAGAGGCAGAGAAGGAGATAGAACAAGGAAGAGGAATAGGAAAGAAACGGATATGGGAGAAGGGGAGGACAAGAGGAAGCTGAAGGAAAAGGGAGAAGGGCAGAGGATTAGGAAGGAAATAAAAAGGGGAAGAAGAGAGAAAGCAAGCAGAGGTGAAGAAGAGTTCAAATGAAAAAGAGTTTAATGAGAGATGGATGGTACACAGTGTGAGCAGGCGTCTCAGCGCAGCACTGCGGAGCGAGGGCCTCTGATTGGTTAGTTTTGTTGTCCATGCTACAGGATGGATGGGATGGGAGAGTGGACCTGCTGCATGAGACAGGGCGGGCTGCAGGGCAGGGCCGACACTGAGGCCACGCCTCCAGACATGCTGCTATGGCTCCATGGCTTTTCATAACCTTCATTTGAAGAGAAAAAGGGCTTTCAGTAAAACCTCAGAGCAGCCTTCAACTCTAGACAAAGACTCTCTGCCAAGGTTTGCTTGTGAATAAATATGCTATTCATGGACAGTTAAGCTGAGCTGTGTGTGTGTGTGTGTGTGTGTACTCTATGCGGTGTTTATGCGCAGATTAGATTTGGTTAGTGTTGCCTTGTCATGTATTTGTTATGTGCATGGTTAGCCAGTTGACAATGACTGATTGCCAGGTCAACTGCATCATCCTCCATGCGCTCTATGCTTCAAACTGTCTACCGCATGCATGGGGTGGTTTCACAGTGCTGTACAGCACAACACAGGTTCAGAGAGACATCAAAGAGCTCAGCCAGACACATCAGCCCAACAAGAAACAACCGTACATGTACACCCGGTTTATTAGCTGTTTAACTCACTGATAATGCTAATTCTGTTAAATATGGGGCTAACTACAGAACTACTCAAGGTGTTAGCCTTATTGCAAGAGTTAAGGAGCTTTGATTCACTGGCCTAGTCTTATCTTGGCCACCCTGCTGAAATGACCTGAATAGTTGGTTGTGTTATGCATACTGGTTGTAGTGTCCCAAGAAACTAGTCCTACCAGCAAATCAGTTGGACCAGCACCTATCAAGCTTGGGAATTTGTGCTAGGAAGCTGGTCTTTTCAGTAGGGTATCATGGCTAATGGCACCTGTTTACTGGGAGCTTCTGACTGGCTGAGTTCTCGTCATGTGACCACATGCCCCATATCCCATGCTGCATCTCTTGTGAGATTCACCATCACCAGGACCACCCGCCATTGTGAATCTGCATGCAAACAAGCGCACTGCTAGACATTATACTGAAACGTACTTATTTCATTTACCGTACAAAACCATTGTTTTTTTCGTAAACATTGTTACTTTTACATTTAAATTTGGACCCGTGATTAACGAGCCACTGAATCTGCCTGAAATGCGTACTTCATTCGCATGACTACATTAGGAAAAACTGCCGCGGAATGTTCTCCTAAAAGATCTTGTTCAGACTGAGCTATAAATGAAAAGAAGCAAGTTGTCGGCTCACTTGGATATGGCGTTTTTAACGCAGCTTTTCCTGTCAACCTTAGAGTAACGGCAGATCTGAGGAGCTATCAGACTGCAAGAAAGAAGGCTGAGTGACAGTCGGTCATTTTGCACCGAAAGAGCATCTTTGATTGACAGCTGCTCCACTTTCAGACACAGCACTGGCAGTGCTCTGATGGCTAGCAGTGATTGGCTGGTTACGTACCCTTCCTTACTCTCCCCCTAGTGTGATTGGCTCGTTCTCCTCCGGAGGTGAGCAGGAAGCAAGGTCTCTCGCGGTCCACAGGGCTGAAGACTTCCTCGGGCGACACCGCCTGGTCGATGTGAGGACAGTCCTCATTGGCCAGAGCAGCTTTGGACGGCTCCCCGTTCACTTTAAAATCTCCAGTCACAGGCAAAGAGAGATGACTCATTACAGATTGATGCAAGGTGACATGCAGGATTTATTTCAGGCTATCAACATATCCTGAAAGCCAAACCACTCTCAAAGTTCAAACCAGCTGATATATAAATGACACTTCTGCAAGAAACAGAGATGCTTTTCCCTAAGTGCGTGACAGTACTTCTAATTCGAATTCTCCTGGCTCTACCAACTTCTAACAGTGGAAAAGTATATTGTCCTGTAAATATATCATGGCCTAGATCAGGGTTACTTAACCCTGCTCCAAGAGACCCACTGCCTTGTCGAGTTTAGCTCCAAGCTTTTGCTACAAATCTCTTTCAGGATTACTTAAACATTAAAGGCAGGTTAGTTGACTTTTATTGAATTGGACTTGAGCTCTGTAAAACACTGGGTCTCCAGGATCAGGATTGATTTCCCTGCAACTTTAACTAATTTGTAGGGTTAAACTGGACAAATGATCTATCTGAAATGCTAAAATCCACAGTCTCTCAACTTTTGCTCACACAACATATTGTTGGTTTCTCAAGCCCTTTCCCCCCTACATGATTAAAACATACCATGCCCTTTTAAAACAATAGTTTCTCAGCATTCTCTGACGTAGCATAAATTCTATGTGTGTGTGTGTGTGTGTAGTTACCCTTAATTGCTGGGTTGGACTATCTGTAATTTATACGGCTGTGAAAGCTTAGAGTATGGTAAGCTTCCATTAGAGCAAATTCACAGAGAAATTAAAAGATTACTGCATTATCAAAACTATTAGCACTAATTTTCACAAACAAGACCACTAATTACTCTGAGATCGTAATCACAAGGTTCTTCATTCAAATCAAACCAGTCGATACATTATTCAGATGCGACCAACTCAAGTCAGTTAATTTTAACTAAACTTCCAGAGCTCAGCAGGTCGACATTTTTAACTAACAGATTAATGAGTCACATTAAGAGTCCAAACATGACAAAGCTGTTTTATATGTCAGATCAAATTAGTAAACCTCTGAGGAAACAATTTTATAATATGACTCCTTTAAAGGAACACTCCACTGTTTTTGAAAATAGGTTCATTTTCCAACTCCCCTAGAGTTAAACAGTTGAGTTTTACCATTTTAGAATCCATTCAGCCTAACCATTCCGTCAATCTTAGTACATGATGTAACTACAGAGGAGTCAGGTTTTAAACAGGGTGAGATGCTAATGGTCTAATTAGGTTTAATGATCTATACTAAGCTGCAGCTAAAAACCCTACCACCAGAACCAGAGATCAGCTGAAAGGATTTGAAAACGGTAAAACTCAACTGCTTAACTGTAGGGGAGTTGGAAAATGAGCCTACATTCAAAAATAGTGGCGTGTTACTTTAAGGTTATCATTTTACTGTCAATTCACTTACTTACAGATTCTAAAATATATTCTCCTACCTTGGTATCTGATCTCAGAAACCTCTTCCTGTGCCAGGGGGAATGTGTCACTGTGGGTGCTGGGTCGCGGGGAGTTAATCACAGACTTGCAGTAGTTGGGAGACCCCAGTTGAGGTGCTCGTGGGATATGCTTATTTTTTTTCTTTGGTAGTTTTTGTTTCGCCATGGCTAGGGAGTAGTACATGCCGAAGTTGTTCACGATTACAGGTACAGGCATGGCAATCGTCAGCACTCCTGCCAGAGCGCACAGTGCGCCCACCAGCATGCCAGATGTCGTCTGAGGGTACATATCACCATAGCCAAGAGTTGTCATCGTTACCACAGCCCACCAGAAGCCAATGGGGATGTTCTTGAAGTGTGTTCCACTACTGGCGTCGGGGTCGTTGAGGTTTCTTCCGAAACGTTCAGCGTAGTAGATCATAGTGGCAAAGATTAAGACTCCGAGTGCAAGGAAAATAATGAGGAGGATAAATTCATTGGCACTGGCACGGAGCGTGTGCCCTAGTACTCGCAAACCCACAAAGTGCCGCGTCAGCTTGAATATACGGAGAATTCGAACGAATCGCACCACACGGAGGAAACCCATTACTTCTTTTGCTGCTTTGGAGGAGAGTCCGCTTAGCCCTACCTCCAGGTAGAAGGGGAGGATGGCCACAAAGTCAATGATGTTGAGGGCATTTCTGACAAATTTTAATTTGTTCGGACAGGTAGTCACTCGGATTAGAAACTCAAAGGTGAACCATACAACGCAGACACCTTCAACGTAGGTTAGCTGCACCATAGTCTCCGGAGCGGAAACGACACGCTCCAGTGTTTCGTTGCCCACCTTGTAAGTCTCTGTGCGGTTGATCATGGGATTGAAGGCCTCATGAGTCTCCAAACAGAATGTGGTAATGGACACCAAAATGAAGAACAAAGATGCAAATGCTACCCACTGTGGGAAAAAGAGAGAGAGATGTTATGTTAGTAATGTATGTAAATAATTCTTTCAATATGTCTTCCAAACTTGTGTAACGTACTTAACATAACACAGAAATCTTCGATCTACACTGATAGCTTTTGAGTATCTTGATATAGAAGTACTTTTATGGCACTTTTCCAACAAGATGACAGAATTCCTTTAATGCTTGTTCTTTGAATTCCTTGCGAAATGGCTTTAACGCAGAGTTCGGCTATAAATAGGTTTTCCCAACATCAGAGCAGACAAAAATAAATCCAATTACAACATCATGAATACACTAATTGCTCATAAACACCCTTTTCAGCACAATTCGGAGGAAGTACACTTGGATAATATCACGTCTTCAGTTCCCTCTTGGGCGTGCTTCTGAAAAGTGCTGCGTCAACAAATGGGGTGCGTAACAGCTGAAACTCAAGGTCACTGTGCGCTCTCAAGGAGAGCATAGAATGACAGAAAGTCACCGATATAACTGCCCTCCTCCACTTTGGGATAAATTTAACCATAGTTCCCTTCACCAGGGACTCCTGGTCAGCCTCTGGCAAGGTTACCACATGGAGATTTGGTGAGATGGGCCCTCGAGTGCTTTGAAAGAGGACGGAAGAGGCTTGCATCACTTACACGGCAGCTTACTGCAAGATAGAACAACAAGCATGGACAGATGGAAGTGGATTTCAGTAGGGGAGCCCCACCACAGGATGACGGAGCACTGGCTAGTGGTGGAATTACATAAGTGCATAATTGGCCATGTTTTCCCTATCATGGGATCTTCTGGTGACTGAGAAGTGCTCTGTCTATTATGTATGAGTTGATTGTTCTGCTCAAATTAACAATTAAATTAAGGCTGTGAATCTCAGTGACATATCATCCATCAGTACATATATGATACGGATGGGAAAATGCATTCAGCATTGAATTAATGGAAATTCAGTGCATTGTTGAAATTTAATAATCACTGTAATAGATGTTTTCCATTTACTGAAAAAAAAGAAAAGTTGGTTTATTTGCGCTTGTCTGTTTAGATTGCAATGCTGGGGTTTTCTGGGTGGCTGCTTACCAAATCTCAGTTGCTCCTTTTATTGTAAATGTGTGGTATTTTCTCACCCATTTCTTCCTTCTTTCACCTGGCAAAAAATGGGTCAGATCACTTTGAAGAGTAGTAGCACGCCTCTTCTTAAAGCGATAGTTCACCCAAAACTTTTAAATCTGTCATTAATTACTCACCGTCATGTAATTCCAAACATGCAAGACCTTTGTTCATCTTCTGAACCCTTCAGAGACAGCAAGGATCCTTACATGATCAAGGTTCAAAAAGATAGTAAGGACATTGTTAAAGCCTTAGTTCACCCAAAAATGAAAATTCTGCCATTAATTACTCACCCTCGTATTGTTCCAAACCCATAAACCTTCGTTCATCTCCCAAACACGAATTAAGATATTTTTAATTAAATCTGAGAGCCATCATTCCCTCAATAGACGGCAATACAACTGAAATTATCAAGTTCCGGAAACATCGGTTAAACAGTCGATGTGACTCAACTTCACTTTTGCGATGCTAGAAGAATACTTTTTTTGCGCAAAGAAAACAAAAATAACATCATTTACTCTATCCATTCTTCTCCCATGACTTACGTCTTCCACCACTTTAGAGAGTAAGCGTACGTTTTCCTCTAGATAACCCACATGCGCGTGCTTTTACCCAGATGTAAACAAGGCTGATGACGTCAAGTACATTATAGCCTGCATATGTGTTGTGATACTCTCTAAAATGGGGGAAGATGCAAGTCACAGAAGAAAAATAGATAGAGTAAATGTGGTTATTTTTGTTTTCTTTTACGTTTTCTCCTAGAATCGCAAAAGTTGATCCACTGATGTCACATGGACTGCTTTACCTATATGCTTTGTGAAGATGAACGAAGGTCTTATGGATCTGGAACGACATGAGGGTAAGTAATTAATGAAGCTACGAGAATACTTTTTGTGCACAAAGAATACAACACAACGACTTTATTCAATGACTAACATCCTCTCTGCGTCATCCTATAGCACCATTTTGGAGAGTGTCAGATATGTAAACAATGCATGCAACATACTGTATGTACACGGATATGTTGATTATGTTCTGATACATGCATAAACAACAAACACAGAACAGTGTACGCTGTATGTGTATGTGATATTCTCCAAAATGGCACAAGACAAGGATTACTTGGCTTGGAACTTGTTCAAATCACTAAACCCTCACCTATTTTTGACCTATTTTCAATTATAAAAAAACAATCATTCCAGAATGACTATTTTTTGTAAACAGTTCACACAAACGATTATAAACTCACTCAATCAATTGTATCATTACTGAACCATAAGCAATTACAAACGAGTACCAATTTTAATGTTTTACTTTGCATTAATACACCATCTCTGCCATTATCTGCCTCTGGTTCTGACGGCTAGCAGCGCCTCTCAGTTCTTCGGTTCCTTCTATCACATACTTTTTTCTTCCACAGGCAGTTTATATCTGGGTCAGCCAGTGCTTAGTCTAACAGACACTATTCCCTAGATGTGCCTCGTTTCCTGTGTTTGTAGGGAGGAGAAACGCTTTGTCTGAAGAAGCCTACGAGCACACACACACACAAAAACGCATATAAATAACATTTTTCACCACTTATTAAGATCACTTTGACCGGTAGAAAGAGCTGTTGACTTATGGAAATGAAGGAACTCTATTTGGCACCAAACGAATGTTTCTCCGTTGATCCACGTTCAAAAGAATCCCTGTATTTTGATGTACAGTAATGTGCAAGAGAGATTTAAATAGCAAATATTTGAATTTCCTTTTGCCGATTCTGTTAACAGTGGCCGATTTGGTTTTGGAAAGCTCTTAAAAGTGTAAGATAAACTAATTTTTTATATCATAATGTTTCATTTCACAGCTCTTTGTCGTGGCCATTTCCGACAGCTCCACAGTAATTATGCTCTGATTCATTCAAAGACGGATGTGGGATACAACTTGATATCTTAATGCTCAGAAGATGACGTACAGCATAAGGAAGTGATTAACATTGCTACACTTTTTAATAAATACTAAGGGATTAGCAATATTTTAGTGTTTTACAAACATGTCTCTTCAAACAGTGCCTTTATTTTTTATAGATGGGTGCCCTTGTACCTGGAGCTTACGGTTTTAAAGTTCTTTCCAGTTTCGTCTCAAATATGCATCAGACGGAACAGTAAAAAAGCAGTTAATAATTCATCAAGGTAAGACATGGATTACATCATCACCGTTGCTTTTGTCGCCTTCCTAGAAGCTTATAAATGTTGTGTGGTTCATGCAAAATAACAAGCGCTACCGAAAATATTTGCTGAATCACTTTTGCTCTCCTCAAACCGAGGCCTAAAGCACATTCTCACGACCTTGCAAATCCCTGAGGGCAACAGTTTGATCCATGAGAACGTTTTATCCTCACTCTCTCATTGATCAAGATAAACACTAGAACAGCTTGATCCCCTTGATCTCAGGGGACACAACATGATCCGTTTCTCCCCCTCTGCCCTCGCGCAACACACTGATGACTTGAAGTGACAGTCCATTATAAGTTTTTATCCCTCCACACCCACACATCTACTTATTTCGAATGGTCATCGATGGAGAAAGTGCTTTTTTGAGTCCAGATGGTGTATTTACGGCATCTACCAGCAGGGGCTGCATCCATGCTAAGCAGCCAAACCTCAATCTCTTTCAGTTTCCAAATGAATCTTGAAAAACTTTCTGGCACTCTTTCAGTGAATCTAGTGCTATTTGTTGGCTGCAGATATATTTTAAAGCGTCATCATTTGCAGCCATTTAATCTTGCTTAAAGAGCCTGTTTTCATTTTTTAGCGCTTGGAAAATCACACAAGCGCCAGTGCTGGGAATGCTGAAACTCAGTTAAAGTGCTGGTAACTGTATTAGTCGGTGGGCGGCCCGGCACTGATTCATTCTGCGTGCTAGTGTGTTTGTGTGTGAACCGATGTGTTGCTGCGATGCTGATGCAGCTGAGATATGAGATGTTCTCATTAAATACACTCACACACACTCTAACGAGCCAGACTAATGAATGACGTGCAGCTTGATAATTACTGTGAGGACGAGTCTGGGCAAGTCTGGCAGAGTCTGAACCGATAGGCTTTGTGTGTTCACTTCCTGTTCGATTATGGCACAGCGCGGTTGGCATTTATATGTTCTTTCAAAAAAGAATTTCTAGATCTGAATAGAGTTTTAGACTCATTTACACCAAATTGAGGGGCATCGGCTTGTGATTGCATAACAGATAATAAAACAAACAAAAAAAACTTAACTTAAAAAATTATTCTGGCTGGTTTTTCCTAAAATCTCACAAAAATATTTATAATATTTAATTATAAATATGATTAATTTACGTATATTTTAATCAACATAAAGTATCATAACAAATACTAACACTCCATATATTAAATAAAATTAATTTAATGTAATTATTGACAATTTTATGAAGTGCAATGCATTAATAATATATGTAATTATTGAAAACAATATAAAAACGTGTTTGTGTGTAAAAGAAAATGTGTAATTTAAAACAATAACAATAAATGTAATTTTATGAAACCATAATTTAAGAAAATCATCTTTAAATTTGACCAAATGAGGTTCTTAGCAATGCATATCACTAAGCAAAAATTACGTTTTAATATATTTACGGCAGGAAATTTACCAAATATCTTGATGTTAATGTCCTACTGATTTTTGGCAAGAAAGAAAACATAATTTTGACAGATATTCTACAAATATACATGTGCTACTTGTGACTGGTTTTGTGTTCCATTGTCACAAATAACAATAAAATGTAATGTTTAGGTTTTAATGGTTAACTTCATTGTGTTAAGAAATATGATTTCGTCTTTCTCACGTTTGATTTTGGAGGGAAAAAATGACCTGGACATGTTCTTGATTGGTTTTGTGACATTCACACCCTCACAGGCATTACTGTAGGAGAGCGACAGGACACATTATCAACCACAGAGTGGCATCTGTTGTTTGCAAAGCAAAGTACAAACTAGCGAACATCAGAAAACAACAGGACACCTCACTCAAAACGATCCTATTTCCTGTTAGATTTCAAAAAACATGCAACTAAGACAAAACGACCCTTTCACCTGATCCTGTACTGAGGTACGGTACTGTACCGTCATCATTTTAAAAGAGAACCAATGCCAGGTTGACAACAGCTTCCTCTATAACCGTGTTTCTTCAATACTAAGAAAAACATGCATTTATGAATCTAACATGCAGTTTCTGCTCATCTATAAAATGAATTCAAGATAAAGAAAGATGTCATCTGTGATCACAGCAGGTAATTGAGTTGTCAAGTTCTAATGTAATTAAGATATTCCTCCTGATGGAGGTGACCTAAAAATAACTCAAAATCGACTCGACCCAGAAAGTCTAGTGTAGTTTGACCGCGCCACCTCCTCACACAGAGTGTATTTCAGAAAAATCCCAATTCATTCATCTGAAATCTCTGGAATTTTTTCCAGCCGCCTCCACTAGAGAAGCAGATAGGCGCTGCTTTTAGAAAACCTGGTAAAAATATTCCAGCACCGCTGACAGAAATGCATATTTGATGCAGAAACCCAACTTCCCCATCACGCCTCACCGATTGCTCAGACTGTGTATCAAAAACAAGCCGTGCAGATGATCTGAATCACAAATCCTGGCTGTGGTCGATGTCCATCAGCGGACTTCATCAAACCCATTACCGCTTGATTTGCCATCAGGCAGCATGGTTCATGTTTCTCTGTGGTGCTGCCAGGAGCCGGGCCACTTTCCCTCAGATCCAGCAGCTCTCTGCTTCAGCAGACAGTGTCGGACAGCCTGGCTCCTGGCAGAGCAGCCCATAGCCAAATGAATAATATATTTCCTTCTAGAAAACCAGTCTCACCTACAATTTACTTGTTTAGATGCGTCGTCTGCATTCAAAACCAGACGCTCAACATCGGCGGCCAAAAGTTTGATATAATTGAATTTGTTATCTTATATTCTTATGCTTACCAAGGGTTTGCTGTGAAATATTATTGCATTTTTAAAAATCTGTTTTCTGTTTTAATATATTTTAAAATTAGTGCTGTCAAATGATGAATCAAGATTAATCGCATCCCAAATTGTTTACATAATATATTCATGTGTATTGTGTATATTTATTATATACGCACACATAAAGTAGCCTATCTACTTTGAAAACATTTACATGTATACATTTATATAGTTATATTGTTATATTTTATATTAAAGGTGCCATAGAATGCATTGAGAGAATATGTTAAATTGTTCTCTGATATGTACATAGAAGGTATGTAGCTTA
>JAUMHQ010000094.1:2657365-2670644 GCA_032361165.1 Enteromius paludinosus | reverse complement strand
AAAATATATGAAAGTCTAATGTTTATCAGTACATTACAGAAAATAATGAACTTTATCACAATATGCTAATTTCTTTAAAAGGACCTGTATATATAAAACTAAAATGAATCTTTTTTTATTGCTTAAACTCTAGTTTCAATTTTATTTCAGTTAAATGTATTTTAAAACATTTTTTTTTATTATTTTAATAAGTAATAAAAATTGAACATACATAAAATAATCTAAAATTAAAAAATAAAATAAAATAATAATAAACTTTATTTTATATAGTGCTTTTAAAACTTAATCTCAAAGCGCTTTACATACATGCATAAAAATTAAATAAAACTATACACAGGAGTATGAACAATGCAAACAACCATTCAATACAAAAATTAATAAAATACAATAAGAAATCACATTGATCACTTAAAAGCTAACCTAAAAAGTGAGTTTGAAGAGATGATTTAAAAACAGTATGGGATTCATCATTTATCTGCATTTTAAAATAAACAACAAAATGGAAAATGTATGTTAACATTTGGAAACTATAATATTATCTCAATGACACTAAAATAACACTGGCGCACAAAGCTTCATGTTTTTACTCTATACTTTATAGTTATACTCAACCTCCTTATGGATGCCAGATAATACTACACAAAGTCCTCCTGCTGACTCTCCTCTGTTTGCAGGATAGCTGGTGATACTGCTCTCTGTAAGAACATCCACGAATCAGTCAGCCGACAGATGAAGAAGAACTTCGCCAAGGCAAAATGGCGAGTAAGTGACCACTTCCTTTCCTCCTTCTACTCTTATACACCGAACAGCATGAAAGGTGATTTCAAATTCTGTACGCATCTGTCCTCACAGCAAGCGTTTAACGCTACCGCAGTGATCAGACATATGAGGCGTCTTCAGCTCGGCAGCAGTATGGATTCCTCTCAGCACAGGAAGCAGAATCCAACCTCCATGCCAGGGAAGAGCCAGTCGGTCGATGTTTCCTCAGTCCACCGCAGCGACTGTAAGCTTTTGCCTTACTCCACTGCAAAATGAAATCTTTGTCATTAATCACTTACCTCCATGTCGTTCCAAACCTGTAAAGCTTTGTTCGTATACGCAACGCAATTCAAGATATTGTTTATGAAAACCAGGAGGCTCGTGGCTGTCCCATTGACTCCCAAACAATTACCACTGTCAAGGTGCAGAAATGTAGGAAAGACATTATCAAAATACTCAATCTACCAACAGAGGTCCAACCGTAATATTATAAAGCTACGAGGATAAGTTATTAATGACACAATGTTCATTTTGGGGTGGTAGGCCCTTATCAATTCATGAAAGTCACAAGTCTTACGTTGACCAAACCTGAGTGACTCATCAGCGACGGTGTGCTGTGTGTTGTATTATGTCGTATTGTCGAGCAGCCCTTGAGGAGGGTGTTATCTTTGTCTAGGTTCGTCCATGAAAGCAGCAAACTCTTCCTCGAGGATGCCCGAGCGGCACACGCGGCCATCCACGGTCACCACCATCATCACTGGCTCCAAATGACATCACTTCCTGTCAGACTGCTCACTTGACTGTTGCACTTTGTGGAAAGACGTGTTTTCTTCTATTTAACAGTAACTTCCATTGTCCACGGTCGCCCGATCAAACCAGTTCTCCTTTCTGGAAAGCCAACGGTGCGCTATGAGTGCAAAAATAGTGAATTTCAGGAACGGAGATGACGAACCTTGAGATGAAGAGCATCTGTTTCGAGTTTTAATAGAAGGTGTAGATAAAAGGATGTGCGTTCATAAAAGAGTTCTCGTAATGTTTTGTTGCTTTAATTCCCTTATTTATTACCCGCTGCTGTTTTGAAGAACCAAGCGATAAAGGTTGCCAGATTTACCAATAGCCACGTTTACTGTCATCCAATACGTAGAAAATCGGTCTTGGATGCGACTGGCATTTATTAATGAGAGTATGAAGGATGTCAATATTGTATAATCAAACAGAGATGTTGAGTTGAATGTTTTTATCAGCAATTTGTTTATATCAGTGAAAGAATCCGGAGTGATTTGTGTGTTTCTGAAAGTATAAAATGATGGTGAAAAGCACTCTTTTGTGTATGTTTTGGATTTGTTTTGTAAGCTTTGCTTTTTTAAAATGACTGTTGGTCACACTTTACACTGCAGTGATTATGTTGCGTTGTAACACTTGGTGTAAAATTAATGCTATTGCCACTTAAATGACTTTTAATAGTATGTTATTATTGAATAGACACTGTAATGTAAATTGTCATCATTCTTTTAATTGTGGTTAATGGGGAGACGCTTGACCAATAACGTGTTCGTTTTATCACAGATCTAAATGAAAAGTACCAGCTCTAGTGACGGACATTTGTATTTTTGCCGATCTTGTGTTTCAGTGAAGCGAAAATTTCACACGTTGTCCGGTGCACGAAAGCAAACATGCCAGTTTTCCAGCTGAACCGAAGCTGTTTTGATATGATGTGTCCGCTGATATACGACCGTGAGAGATTCAAACAGTTTCTAAATCTTGCATGTCATCCTGGTCTTCATACCGGCCCTCTGAATTTAGCAGCTGAGTGTCGGTTCCTTCATTCAGGTCGCAGAGATGATGTAAGCAGTGTTTTCTCTTTAGTAGATTTGTTCTGTGGTGAGTGTATGATTTCAAATTTTCATTAAAGACAAAGATAACACCAGTTTTATTGTTGACTTATTGTGATTCAAAATAAAAGAGCTGTTACAAAGTTTTACGATATGAAATGATACAAAATGAATAAAAATCATGTTGCTTTGAAATTAAGTTTGTATTAATAATGATTAAGCTTAGTGCTGTCAAACGGTTATTCACATCCAAAATTTTTGTTTTTGTAATATATGTATGTGTGCTGTGTATGTTCGGTGTGTATAAATCAACACACATGCATGCATATATTTCTTAAAAATATATTTATTATATAATTATATGACTGTATATATACATGTGAATATATACTGTATGTGTGTGCATTTATACATACATAATAAATATACGCAGTGCACATACATATATTACACAAACAAAAACTTTTATTTTGTATGCGATTAATCGCTTGAAAGCACTCACAGATTTCCAGTAGCCTGTGCAATGACTTGTCATAGTGTGTGACGAAATAATGTACAATAGATTTTAATCTAGCCATTAAAAAACACTTGGTGAGTTATTAGTCATACAGTTAGGGTTATGGGTAAGCCTACATACGAATAAATGTACATCTTTTTAAAGAACTATGATACATGGATTATATACGTTCTGCATGCATGGATACACATATAAGGCTGCGTTGTTTCGCGCAATTTTGTGCATGTTTACTGCAGACATTGTGCCAAAACGCCTTCACAGCATCTACTGCAAAGTACTGTTAAGCTCTCTACCCGTTCCCCTGTAGTTCTCCTGGGTTTTACACCGTGTGTCGGTTGTACTCGTAAGATGGGTCGAGGCCGTCGTGGTGAAACTCTCTCCACTGCTCTGTCTTCTCTCTGGTGCGCTCGTCTTGCTCTGGACGAGAGTAAAAATGCAGGAATTTTAGCTTTAACTGTGTATTCAGATGACAACACATAAGCCTTCACAGTACCCGTAACAATTAATTTTTTTTTTTTTTTGTTTATTTAAATAATGAAATTATGAAATACGGAATTGGTCATGGAATGTTGCAATCAATAAAAAATTAAAATTAAAAACAGCATAAGTAAATAAGGTATGAAATAAATGCATTTAATAAATACATGAAATACCAGCTGTGATTAAATTTCTTGAAATTAAAAATGCACCTTGAAGTAAACGCAGACAATATGAAACAAATCACAAAATATTCAAATAATTAAATGTTTAATTTATTATGTATGTGTGTGCGTGCGTGCGTGCGTGCCTAAACATGTACATGGGCACGAAGTGTATTTATTTACATGAAACTTGAAAAATATCCTGAACTAATTGTAATTAAAGGTATAATTAAAATTAAATATAATATTAACTAATTAATAAACTGTTTTTTATAAAAATGGCTTAATTAGATTTGGTAATCCTGTTCTGTAAAACCCTACAAGGTTCATCTAAGGTCATGTGTAATCCTGTTTGTTTAAGTGACTTTTGTGTTGAATGAGCTCAGAACGCTACTAATGCTGCCTGATCCAATATGGCCGCCAGGTGAGTGATTTGAGTTCTCACCGTCATGCTCCTCTTCAGCGTAACTCTCGAACTCGTTCCTCTGTTCCTCGTGATACTCCCTCCTCCTCTCGTCTGCGGCCAGTCTCTGTCTCTGTTCAGCTAATAAGACAACAACATGTGAGAGAAAGCAAAAGAGACGGCAAAAAAAAAAAAAAAAAAAAAAAAAAAAAAACACGAAACAAGGTATGAAAACGTTCACAAATTATTCAGAATAACTTTGAATATTGTAAATAGACCAGTATTGTATTATAGTTTATATATATATATAGGCTATCTAAATATAACTAAATGCACTCTTCATGATATGAATTACAAAATAAAATGTCTTTTCAGTTTCACAGTGATAGATAGTACTTTTTTTATAAAGAAAGGCTGTTTGTGGTATTACATCACTGTTTATATTACATAATAGGATCATCTGATTGGGTGTGACAGCAGAAGCGAATTATTAAGCACGAAACCTGCATACTAATTAATTTTATTTTTAATTTTAAGTCCAAAAGGAGCAGTTTATGATTCCATGTGGGATGTTCCACACAAAAGAAAATGCTCTTGTCCTGATCCTCACCTCACCGTTTGAGTACATAGTCATGAATTCTCTCAGGTGAGTCAAATATAATATCTGGTGAGCCCATAACCATAAATGAACTAATCTCAGTCCAGGTCAAAGCGGCAAAGAGCCCCTCCTCCTCCAGCACTGGCAGGAGCTGAAGGCAGGTTTCTCCAGGCTATCCTGTGGTTCCTGCGGTTCACCGTCCTTACATTCCTCAGCTGGCTCTAAACGCAGCACCTGTGTGGCCAGTGCTATCCACTACTAAAAGGGCTCTTTATTAGCGCTTTACACTGTCAAGCCTGCGCAAGAAGTCCTATAAGCCATAAAAGTGATGTTATTGATAGAAAGTGATTTGCAAGACTTCAAATTGTGACTTTTTTTGTTTAAAAGTTTGTGGTCAGTAAGATTTTTTTTGAAATAAGTCTCTTTTGCACATTCACAAACTGCATTCATTTAATCAAAAATATAATATTTTAAAATAACATTTTAGTTAAATATATTTATATGCTAGTGTTTTTATATTATTATTATTATTAAATCCCCAGTTGTGCTCAGTTATTCTGTCAAAATTCAATTCTGGATTGTCTCTTGCGGTTGACAGGTGCTCAAGGGGTTGCGCTTGAATTGAGTTTTTACATAAGCACAAATAGCCTCACCGTTTATCTCATCTTGAGTTTTCACAGCCCTTTTGCCTCGCCGTTTAAAGAAGCTGGAAGCATCTGCCTCTGGCATGAAGACCTTCCTCAGTGCACCTTCGGTGAAGAACAACATTGATGAGATGGAAGAACTCTTGAGAAAAATCAACACACAGCAACATAGTGAGTTTTTTGGTCACCTTGAGGATTGGCTGCCTTCTTATCTGACATAGCGGCGCTGTCGGCTCCATGGAACACTGTAACAGAGGAAACAAGGATGAGGTGGGTCCAAAAGATTTGCAATCCTTCCCAGGGAGTGTTAGACCACACTTCCCTTGGTCAGTACAGTAAACCACAGTCTGGTTACTCACAGGTGATGACGGACAAGACAACAAGACCGGTGAGAAGAAGAGGTCGAGTCCAGGACATTTTTAGATTTAGCTGAGCAAGAGCAAAGAAAAGCAGCTGATGTTCTCAGATTCCTGAGATTGGGCTTGTGGTGGTGAGAGCAGTGAATGGAATTTGATCAGGAGGGTGAAGGAGGGGTGGAGTCTTGGGAATGTGTTGCTTTTGGGGAGGGGGTGGCACCGGAAAGGAAAGGTGGCAGGAATCGTGCTCTGTGGGACACCGCTTGAAATGATCATATGACACGGGAAGGGTGCAGTGTTTTTGTTTTGCTTAGCCTAATGATGTTTTACTGGAATTAATGCATTTGGGAATCTATTAATAACATTATATACTACAGGGTAACACTTTACAATAAGAAAAAAAAGGATTTTATCTAACAAGAACTAAAAAAAAACTGTTACCCAGGATTAATAAAACTGTAATAAATATATTGCTCGTTGTTATTTAATGTTAGTTAATGAATTAATTAAAATCATGTTTACATTATTTGCATGGTGTGGCATAGTCCTAATTAGCATATTTAATATTCTCAACCTACAAACCGTTGTCTTAATTTGATTTCTGTTACCAAAGTCTTTATTGATCGCATCAACATTTTTACACTACTCTACTCTTTACGTCCAAGCTCAAAAAAATTATATTCCCCTCTCATGAAAATATTAACTTTTTAGCAAATCTCGGAGGTCCAAAATATGTCGAGTGCTTTGCACCTGAGGGGTGTGATCCAACACAAGGGGCTCCTCTCATGCCGCATGCCTCAGGCTGGAGCAAACGTCTGCGGCTCTGTGTTTACTTAGGTTTTTTTTTTTTTTTTAAGCTAGTGTCTGGCCAATAGCAGGATGCAGTGAATGATGAAATTGTAAGGTCCTCTTTCCGAGAGTCTGGGGCCCCGAGAAACTGAGATGTGAGAATATGTAAAGGCAAGACTTAGAAAGAAACATACAGTGTGTGTGCTTGACTGGATGACAGAGGGAAGAGATTTGAAGACGCTGTCAGAATGTGTCGCTCATACCTGCTTAAAATATTCCTCGGTGTCACCGGACAGTCGTAAACATGCCAAAACTGCTGCCTTTTTCTGTCCCTCAGAGTCAAGGCTGTGCCACTGGATAGGCTTTGAGGTTGTTGAAGCGTTATAGATGGTGTGGAAGCACAGTAAATTGAAAAGAGGCTTTAAATGACTATTGAATCTTTGTTGTCAGGGTATTTCGGTCACTGAATTAATTAAAAATGCAAGTAACATTTGTTTAGGGCTAATTGTGCCAACAACCACAGCCTTTCACTGCATGTCCTGAAGGGAGCGCTAACTGTCTAGATTTACCTGCTTCTTTATTAAAAGCTGTTGCAAAAATTTATCAAAATAGCAATAATAAAACTAATATAAAACAGTTGGTAACACTTTAGTGTAATTGTAGTGTCATTACTCATTTATTAGTTTTATTATCATTTTGAATTAGTTCTTGTTTTCAAATGTAGTGAGTTTTGGTAATTTTGCCTTTTTTTTTTTGTAATATATTAAATCTTACAAAATTTTACTTCTCATGTACTTCTCATTTTTGAGCTTGTTCATATATTTTAATCTTAAAAAGAATGGACAAATGCTGATAAATCTTTTTCTAATGTAGGTATACCACAAGCTGAAGCTGAATGCATTTCTTTGGTCACGAAGGTACTGTATGTTGTGACCGATTCATTAAAAAAACTGATTCGAAACAGTAACTACTGTACGTGTACAATTTGACTGTTATTAATGAGTAATCTTTGCTGCTAAAAAGCCACGTAAATTCAAAAACAGCAGTGCTACTGAGAAATATATATTAAAGAGACATATAGGACAGTGGATATTTGAGACACGTTCTTCGGTTATAATTACATTTGATCTACCAACACTGCAAATTAATATCTTTGCTTATACATACAGTATTATTTGGAATTTAATTTATGATCTGGAAATGTCCTGTAGCTTTTACATAAATACAGCTACCTAGATACAATGCACATATTCTCAAACAAACATAAAAAAAAAACATAGCTGGGGAAAACTTAAATTAGCACTATGGGTTTTTTTTTTCTCATTGTGGGTCATTTAGCTTGCACATGTAAACGGCTGTAGCACCCCACAGTTACCCTGAAACTGTTATAATTCATGTCTAGCCTTTAGCCCAAAAATCTACATGAATTTACACAGTTCAGCGACACAGAAGATTGGTTTGTTTCGACATAAAACAATATGTACAGTCGTGGCCAAAAATATCAGCGTCCTTGTTAAATATGATCAAAAAAGGCGTTGAAAAAGTCATTAATTTTCTCCTATAATGCATTATAGGAGATCATCTGACAAGAGATCAGAGACAATTCCTTCATCCAGAGTGACTTCAGACTCTTTAGATTCCCAGCTCCATGTTAGTGCTGCTTCTCTTCAGTTCACCTTAATCATTTTCTACAGGGTTCAGCCAGTCCCATTTAAAGTTCCAGTCATGTCTGACAACTGAATACGCTGGAGTTTGTTTTTGGATGAGCTAGGAGAATCCTCACATCAGAAATATATTCTTCAGTTTTTCTCAATGGGCTTTGTTTTCCCTCCTATTTATACTTCTGTGACACAGGAACCCATGGCTGGATAATTTCATGTTCATAATCACCCTGGAGTGCTCAAAATTGTGAATATGAATGGGAATATACTTCAGATATATTTTACTCGTAATAATGTCTAAGGGTGCCAATAATTGTGTCCAATGTGTATTAGAGGAAAAACATTTATTTCATAATGATATTTCTCCCCATTTGTAATTCTTATTATCCAATGACAATTTTGTGAATTTTTAAAAATAGAAGATTAATTTTCACAGCCGCCTTTGATCATATTATCAAGGGTGCCAATATTTTTGGCCATGACTGTAGCTGGTATGTAGAAAATATCACATGCATCTCACAGTAGGGCCCATTTTTATTATTATGTTATCTCTCTCTCTATCTATCGTTCTGTTGAAATCAGTGTTTGATCTATTTACACTTAGTTGAAATTCTATATGAAAAATGTTATGTATAGAAAGTAGATGCAATTATCTATTATATTTCATCAGTATAGCAGTAACAATGATAGTTAACAACTATATTAAGTGTATGTTTCAAAACTATGTATTGAGAAGGGTCCAAATGTTTGAGACATTTTAGTTTTAAATTCCACTCTTAGACAGAAAACTATTAAATGGTAATGGTCATTTTGTGGCAGTGTGTGTGTGTAATCTGTTGCTACTGCATTCTGCAAACTTAAACTGAATCACTCAGTCTGACAGTTTGTTGACTGAAGATTTTAGTTTTTTTGACAAACATATATTAACACAGAACCTTTGGTGCAGAGATAACGTATTCAAACAGCACCATGTACTCTGTCTTCTGTGGTGAAGGAGGCGTCCACAGAACAGTCTTTGATTGGTCCATTGCGTTTAGTGTGAAGTGATTTGCATTGCTGATCGCACTCCTCAGGTATCAGCCTGTGGTTGTTCAGTCCAACGTGATGCCTCGTTTCACGGTCCACGTTCGGGACGAGTGGATAACCGTTCCATGCAAAGATGCCACCTGCTCCATTAAATGGTTGGGTTTTGAAGCTCTCAAGCGCTACATCAAGAACAAACCCGACAATGGAGGGATCCAGCACATCAAAGATGTGCATTTTGTGGTCAGAAGATGTCAGGGATTTGGATTGCTGGACAATGACGATACCATAGAAGATGTGCTTGAGGATAATGACTTTGTTGAACTTGGTAACGTTACAAATATGGTTTATGTGTTCGGTGTTTGTCGAGAGATTGATCAATCATTCAGTTCTTGGCTGACTTTGGACAAATTGTTCTTTGGAGATTGTTGTTTGGAGATTTGTGAGTCAATAACATGTTATTTCCCTGTTATCTTCAGCTATTGAAGGGGACACCATGTCACAAGATTTCATTCCAAGTCAGCCTGCGACGTCACATCTGTATCTTTAAATTGATAATTGTATAAGTTATGTTGACAAAAGCATTTGCGTTTACCGTAATCACAAAAAATCCAGAAATCCCACAATTAAGATGATTTAAAGACATCATATTAAATAATAGAAAGTGATACTTAAGTCTCAATTTCTGTGATATTTTTCATGTTTGTTTTTTTTGTGCAGTCTGTGGCTATTTTTTTCATTTATTGCCCTATAAGAATGCAATAATTTGCCCATGCTTGTTGTTTTCATATACTATCACGTATATACCATTTCACCCAGTCCCACATTTGGAATCATTAGTTTATTTTTTGACGAAATACAGACTTGCATGTAAATGATTGTTGTATCTTTTGGAAAGTCTCTCAAAAGCTTTTAACTATTCAGTCCATGTGTAAACTTTAACAGATCTGAAAATATCCTTAATATGAATGCTCAAAACAGAACGAGAGAATACAGAGAACCAGAACACGTAAGTATGAAATATCGCTATTAAACACACAACATTTCTACAGTAGTTAATGAGAACGGTCTGTTTTTAGTACATTTCTCTGGATGGGAACAGCCTGACCTCAACTGATCTAGTGAATTTAGGGAAAGGCATGTATAAGATTAAGGTAAGTAGATTTATGGTGGACTTTAATATCAGTTTTGTGAAGATTTTACGTTTATGAACAATATTTCTCAATGGAAATGCGTCACCACTGTGTTCTGTCCCTCAGCTGACCCCAGAGGCTGAGCAAAAGGTTGTGCAATCAAGAGAGCTTCTGGACACTATTGTGAAAGAAAACAAAGGTGAGCATGACATCAGCTTACATAAAGGAAATATTTGTGGCTTCTTAAAAAAATTTTCCAAAAAATAAAGGTTCCAAAAGAAGGTTGTCACAGAAGAACCTTTTTGGGTTCCTCAAAGAATACGAATACAACCATTTTCCTTAGTATAAGGAACCATTTAATAACCTAAAGATTCTTTTGTGCCATGGAAAGGTTCCATGGATGTCCAAGCTTCTTCATGGAACTATAGATGTCATCAAAGAACCTTTTTTTGAAAGATTACATATGATAAAATGTTGCAAACTAATCTTTTGACTTTGGCTCTTTTTTTTTTTTTTTTTTTTATTAAATATTGAGATTTCATAAATATAACCTATCAATTTTTTTCAACTTTTCCTGTTTTTAGTCGTGTATGGCATCACTACAGGGTTTGGTAAATTTGCTCGGACTGTCATCCCAGTCAGCAAGCTAAAGTATGTAAATTTTTTTGAATTTATCAAATATTTTTTACACCTAAAATCTTTTGCATTTAAATTATCTCACATATTTCTCTTTCAGGGAGCTTCAAGAAAATCTTCTGCGCTCACACTCCTCAGGTGCGAGACCTTTTAGTCAAATTAAATATACACTACCGGACAAAAGGTTGGAATCATTTGGATTAATTAAAGTCTCTTAAATATTGTAAAAACAGTATTATTGTGAAATAGCGGAATAAATGATTTCTGAAGGATCATGTGACACTGAACACTGGAGTAATGGCTTCTGAAAATTCAGCTTGGTATCACAGAAATGAATTACGTTTTAAAACGCATTGAAATAGAAAACTGTAAAATTGAAATATTATTTCACAATATTTCCGTAGCAATTCCAAATTTTGGACCGGTGGTATACTGTATATGTGAATATGTTTCTGCATATCTTTTTGTGTAACATATTTATTTATCATAGAAATAATCCTGCAATGAATTGATTGATTTCAAGCAATTGATATTTATTATTGTATTTGATTACACTGTAGGTCTGGGAAGCCCTTTAAGTCCTGAAAGAACTCGAATGCTGCTCGCACTGAGGATCAATGTTTTGGCCAAAGGGTACAGCGGGGTTTCCCCGGAGACCCTGCATAGCATGGTCCAAGCCTTCAATGGTACATTAATGCATCCCTCATTATTTTAACTGAAGGGAGTATTGTTGAGGGTTTTGGTTTCTTTGGCACTGCATATGACACATGGTGTACCATTTCAAAGAATACTAAAAGAAGAAGTTTCTTTGAGTCGCTTCCTCAAAAGATTATGGTATTTTTACTGTTTTATTTCTTCTCTTTCCTCAGCCTCCTGTTTATCGTACGTCCCTGAGAAGGGTACGGTAGGTGCGAGCGGAGATCTCGCCCCTCTTTCTCACCTGGCACTTGGTCTGATGGGAGAAGGCAAGATGTGGTCACCAAAGAGCGGCTGGGCGGACGCCAAATATGTGAGAACGTTGCACATCTTCGCCCTAATGATAATGCAAGCAGTGAATAAACATAATTACCCCTCATTTAGCCTTTAAAGTCACGTTTGACCTTTGTATTGCCTGCAGGTTTTGGAAGCACATGGTCTGAAGCCCATATCTCTGAAGCCAAAGGAGGTACGGTTAATCCCCCCATCGTGCAGTCAACATGTTTATCTCTGTTGACTTATAGCTGTTTTTGGGTCAGAAATGTGTGTCCTTGACCTGCCTGGTCCATTTTAACTGAAGCCCCTCTTAAAACCCACTGCAGCCTTTAAAACAAGTCATTTTTGTGTAGAAAAGTTACAAACTATACAATCTCAGCTGTTTATCAGGCGTTTCTCTTAGGTTGTTAGGTGGTAATTGTTAGAGAGAGAATAGATGAATAAATGCATTGATCGATTAACAGGCAGATCAGTGGTTCAGTAGTATTGGTCTGTGATAAAAGATAAGTGTTGGTTATGTTTATCTCTGTCTGCAAGGGGCTGGCTCTGATCAATGGGACTCAGATGATCACTTCGTTGGGAGCAGAGGCCGTGGAAAGAGCCGAGGCCATCGCCCGGCAGGCTGACATCATCGCTGCCCTGACCCTTGAAGTCCTCAAGGGGACCACCAAAGCCTTTGATAGCGGTGAGCTCGTGTAAACAAGTGATTGATGTGCTGAATGTGAGCAGACGTGTTTAGACTTGTGATGCTTGGGAGACAAAACATATTTGTGTAGCACTGCCTCACTTTTAAAGTCACAGTCCCTGTCAAGACAAGTCACCTTTTATTCATATATAGGGCTTTTAAAAATACAGATTGTGTTAAAGCTGGTACAGTATTAAATAGGAAAGTAGTGAGTCAATAATGTAAAATAACAAGATTAGACACTCAAATTTCAGTTAAAGGCATTTCATTATTGGATTCAGTTATATCATGGTCCAGCTCGGTTCAGTTTAAATGCAGAACTGCACTAATTTGCTTTGGTTATATATTTTAATGAAAAAAAACAAACATTTTCTTACAGATATTCATAAACTGCGACCTCATCCGGGACAGAAGGAAGTGGCCCTGCGTTTCCGATCCCTGTTAGACTCTGATCATCACCCGTCTGAAATTGCAGGTGAATCCTGCAGTGTTTATATGTTCCATTTAAAGGAATAGTTCACCCAAAAATAAAAAATGGTCATCATTTACTCACCCTTAAAGGTGCCATAGAATGGAAAACTGAATTGACCTTGGCATGGTTGAATAATAACAGTTCAGTACATGGACATA
>JAUMHQ010000094.1:2633653-2651614 GCA_032361165.1 Enteromius paludinosus | reverse complement strand
TACATACCTTCTATGTACATATCAGAGAACAATTTAAAATATTCTCTCAATGCATTCTATGGCACCTTTAAAAAATCAGCGTTAATAACCATTAATTCAATCATTTTGTTGACCTCTCATGCAGGCAGTGGTTCCATAGACCCGGATGAGTTACGTACGGTTCTGAAATCCTGTCTGCGTGAGAGTGCCATCTCGCTCCCAGAGGAAAAGCTGGACGACCTGACACTGGCGCTGTTCGAATCGGCCGACAAAGACAACAGCGGCTCCATCACGTTTGAAGAGCTGAAGGCAGAGCTGGAAAACTTTCCTGAAGTGATGGAGAACCTCACCATCAGGTAGGACACGATTATATCACAAAAGAGATGATATATATACTCGCACATTTACGGGTAGAATTTTAGTATACTACAGTTTCTTGCCCATTACTTTGATTACCTTTCCTTTGGTGATGAAAATAAAGTAAACCGTGAATGTTTTTGAGTTTTGAATGAAATGTATGCATCATTTATGCTTTGTTACGATTGAAATATTTTTGCCCGAGATCCAACCATTGGAATATCTGGAATCTGAGGGTGCAAAAAGTTGTCTAAATGAAGTTCGTAGCCATGCATAATCAAAACTTTACTTTAAATATATCTATGGAACACGATCTTTACTTAACATCCTAATGATTTCTGGCATAAAAGCAAAATTGTTAATTTAGACCCATGTAATGATTTTTTGGTTATTGCTACAAATATACCCCAGCGACTTAAGACCAGTTTTGTGCTCCACGGTCACAAATAAATGCTACAAAATGTATCAAATGAATTACCAAACAATATGACCTTCTCTTGTTTTCACTCAGTGCCGCCAACTGGCTGAAACCTCCTGATCTAGAGCAGAAGAAACGCAAGACTCCTCGTTACCTGACGCGAGCGTACTGGCACAACAACAGCCGCAAGCTGTTCTTCCTCTGCCTGTACACTCTCCTGAATGTGCTCCTCTTCGTCATCGCGATGCTGAAGAACGCACACGGAGGCCCCTGGTTCATGGTGGCCAGGGGCTGTGGCCAATGTCTCAACCTCAACTGCACGTTTGTTATGGTGAGTTGAGCTCATCTGACTAATCTAATATTTAATATTTCCTGCTGTGACGGAAGGTTTTGTCTCGCAGGTGCTGATGCTGAGGCGGTGTCTGACTTGGCTGCGTGCCACCTGGGTGGTGAGGGTCTTACCTTTGGACCAGAACATTCTACTGCATCAGATCGTGGGCTACGCCATCTTGATCTTCACCATTGGGCACACAGGCGCTCACGTCATTAACTTTGGTAACCTGTAGTAAAAAATGGTCAAATTCAACTAAAGGGATTGTTTTTGAAGTCAGTGGGGTCCAAAAATCATTGACTTTCATTCTACGGACAAGTAAACTTAAAAGTAAATTTGAACCTGATAAAAATGACCCGAAATGAAAATTGTCATCATCTGTCAACTTAATTAGTTGCTCGACATTCTCCCGGCTGAATCTTTTTAAAAGTGCTTGCTTTTTCAGCCCTTTGTTGCCCCCGTGCCAACTTTTTTGAGGCCTGTAGCAGGCATCAAACTTGAAATGAGCTCATTTAGTGGATAAAATGGTTAAAATTAGATTTTTACTGTAAATCACAACTTATTTTTATTATTATTCAAATTTATTATAATTTAATATAAAAATTTTAATATTTATTTTAAGAGTCGATGGGGTCCAAAAAACATTGTGTGAACATAAAAAGCACATGATAACAATTTTCCTTTTTTGGGTGTTGCTTATTTACTTATTTAACAGTATATTGAATCTTTACTGTACAAGATCTAAAAAGGATGAAATAAGGAAATAGGAGCATTTTATTTAGAGGCCAAAAATGATGCTATTTATATAAAAGTAAGATGAAATTCTGATTATCTCCCAAGAATATAATTAATGTCATAATAGGATGATATAATATAAATATAGCTCTTATTATGGGGATTGAAACATATACCCTCAGTTTTACAGACAAGGCCTAAACTTAGTCCTAGACTGAAATGTAAATATGAGCTGTTTCAACTGAAAGAACCTTGATCTTAAAATATATCAGTGTCTTCAAAATGATACATGGATAGTCAAAGAATACCTTCATTCCAGTCATCTTCTTGAAATATTAGATTGCGTATCATAATGTATGATACTATAGGCTTTATAGGATTATATTCAGAGTATATGATCTTATAACACAGTCACAAAAGCACGTTTCTTCTTCCCTCTCTTCTTAGCCCGTATGTCTCAGAATGATGGCGTGTACCAGCTGTGGGAGTATCTTTTCACCGTCCGTCCCGGGATTGGCTGGGTCAATGGCACCGCCTCCATTACGGGCGTCATTCTGCAGGTTCTCATCTGCTTGATGGTGGTGTGCTCCAGCACGTTCGTCAGACGCAGTGGTCATTTCGAGGTGATGGCTTGTTGATTAAATTCACTCGCTTTCGATGAATATCTGTTGACTTGTAAACTATGAAGCCATTTAAAACAAGTTAGCATAGAAATCTGTTTGCAAATTGCAGCACATTGTTTCAGCCAATGCATACCAACAAACAAAAAGCATTCAAATATGCATAGTATAGAAAAGGTTTGTTTTTGTGTAGGTGTTCTACTGGTCTCACCTTTCCTACATCTGGGTTTGGGCCCTGTTGATCGTCCACTGTGCGAACTTTTGGAAGTGGTTTGTGGTACCAGGAGTGGCGTTCCTCATTGAGAAAATTGTTGGGATAGCAGTGTCCCGCATGGGTGGGCTTTACATAGTTGAAGTCAACTTATTGCCCTCAAAGGTACCATCTGAGCCAATGTACATATTTTGGTGTATTTTGTTTACTGGAAGCCTCACCTCTACGGCCTTTTATTTCAAAGGTAACACATCTGGTGATGAAGAGGCCTCCGTTCTTTCACTTTAAACCTGGGGATTATGTGTATATAAACATCCCGGTTATCGCCAAGTACGAGTGGCATCCGTTCACCATCAGCAGCGCTCCTGAGCAGCAAGGTAAAACAACTGGAAAGTCTTATCTTTAATATAATAAGATTTGTTTTCAAGATTTTGTTTTAAGACAACCTGTCTTAATTTTTTTAAGTTACACTTTATTTGAAAGTTCACTTAAGTCATTCTAATAACTATAGGTAACTTTGTGGCTACATGTCAACTGATTCTCATTAATTTGCAACTACATGCCTACTAACTCTCAGAGTAGTCTGTTAGGGTACTTGCATAGTGTCTTATAGTCAGTGTGTTGTGAACAAAATAAAAAAAAAGTGTTAGAAGTTAAGCAGACAGTTAACTAATACTCTAATGACTATTAGTTGATATGTGGACTATCAAAATCAAGTGTTTTTATTTAAAACAAAACCCCAAAAATCTGTCTTAAGTTTTGTTCTAACAAAGATTAAGCACATAAACAATTTTTTATTACACACATGTGAGACTTTTTCTCATTCCCTCGAACAGAAATGCTGTGGCTCCATGTTCGTTCTATGGGCCAGTGGACAAACCGCCTGTACGAGTATTTCAGACAGCCGGAGAGTCAAACCATTAGCAACAAGCGTCTCACCGCCAGCCTGAGGAACAGACGCCACGAGAGCAGAACGCAGGTCAGGGCTTTTCTCCATCATCCACTGGCTGAGCGCTGGAATCTAAACACATAGCGATGGATGTCATTACTGTGATGGAGTTCTTTACAGACAGGGTGGTTTTGTAATCACATCAATGACATTATCAAGACTTATTGACTTTCTTTTTTTATATCAACGGGCTACTCTTCTTTTTTTTTGGGAGGGGGGGGACTAATATTGCCATTTATTTTATAGAAAGACAAGCTCAAACTGCAAAATAAGAACAAGTTTAATACAATAGACATTTGCAGTTTTATTTTTATAATTTTCATTTCAACTTTTCAACAGTTTAGATTTAGTTATTTTAGTAAAAACATTTTGCCTTGGCACTAAGTTTTATTTTATTTTATGCTCCACATAGGTTGAATTGTTTAAGTCTGCAAGCTGTAACAACACTGTGGCGTCTAATAAGGATGATGCTGTTGAACTGACCCTATACCGGACAAGTGGAACACACACAAACTCCCAGAAGCCTGTCAATGACCCAGTAGCCCAGGCAGAACTGGGAGACGCCTCTCCGGCTACAAGAGAAGTGAGTCTTCTGTCTGAACAAAGCAGAACTTATGTTTTATTGTATGCAAGACACGCATTTAACAGGCGTGTTTTCTGTTGTTTTCCAGCTTACAGCAAAATTAAGTGAAAATCGCAGATACTGTAACATTAAGGTAAGCAATTGTATTACGAAAAATGTAGTCTAATTTACTGAAAGGGATCATCTTACAAGACTTGTATGCTTTTGTTTATTAGTGCTATGTGGACGGTCCTTTTGGCACCCCGACTCGACAGATCTTTGCATCGGAGCACGCGGTGCTCATCGGCGCTGGAATCGGCATCACTCCCTTTGCATCTATTTTGCAGAGTATTATGTGCCGGTGAGACACACAAGCTCTCCATTCAGAAAATTCAAGTTAGGTGTTCTTTGCATGAAAAAAAAATATGTGCAAATTGTAAAAATTATTGTTTTTTCAGTTATCGGATGAGAAAGCAAAACTGCCCCAACTGCAATTATTCCTGGTGTGAAACCATCAAAGACAATGAAATGAAACTGAGGAAGGTAAGAGTGGTGATCAGTCGAGTGGAAACTAGAATAAGATCATATTAAAATATTAAAATAAATAATATAATAAATATTATTATAATAATAACTAGAATAAGTAGGAGGAAAAATATTCAAATAAATTAAATAAATAATATAATAAATATTATTATAATAATAACTAGAATTAGTAAGAGGAACAATATTAAAATAAATAAAATAAATAGTATAATAATATAATAAATACAAATAAATTTGAATTTTAAATAATCAATCTAGTATGTTGTACAGTTCAACTCATTTTTTTATTGAATCTCCCAAAAAAATTAAGATAACATGTTACCATGATTCGTTGATCATATTAATTTTTACAGTAAGTAGATAGTAGTGCAAACTATTAATCATGATTAATCGCAACCAAAATAAAGGTTTTTGTTCACATAATATATGTGAAAATGATGTGTATATTATGGGTAACAATTTATTATAAGTTTCATTAGTTAACCTTAGTCAACAACTAAGAATGAACCATACTACAACATTTATTGATCTTAGTTAATGCTAAATTTAGAATTTATTAATGCATTATTAATGCACTGTGAGCTAACATGAACTAACAATGAATGATTGTATTATTGTAATACATATTCATATATAATCATATGTATTATTATTGTAAAGTGGTGCCATATTACTTATCTACATGATAAATAAACACAGGACACATACATGATATATGTCAACAAAAACTCATTTTTGGATGCAAGTAATAGCGATTAATCGTTTGACAGCACTGACAGATGTAACAGACAAGAGAGGTTTTTTTTAAATATCCTCTAACTTCCTGCAGGTGGACTTCATTTGGATCAACCGAGATCAGAAATCCTTCGAGTGGTTTGTGAGTCTCTTGACCAAGCTGGAGATGGACCAGGCAGATGAAGAGCCGGAGGGTAAGAGAGAACTGAAGTCAGAGGGAGGTGGGGTTGGCACTATCATACTTGTTTTTTATGTTTTCAGGCCGTTTTTTGGAGATGCACATGTACATGACTTCAGCCCTCAGCAAAAATGACATGAAGGCCATAGGTCTGCAGATGGCTCTGGATCTTCTGGCCAAGAAAGAGAAAAGAGATTCCATCACTGGCCTTCGCACACGTACACAGCCAGGCAGACCAGACTGGGCCAAGGTAATCAAGGCCAAATATTCTATTCTATTCTATTCTCCCCAATGTCTTGATTGTGTTTAAATGCATTTGCAGGTTTTCCAGAAAGTGTCTGAAGAAAAGAAAGGAAAGGTTCATGTTTTTTATTGCGGTTCTACTGCTCTTGCAAAAGTCATCAAGGCCCAGTGCGAGCATTTTGGCTTCAACTTCTACAAGGAAAATTTCTGAAGATGTTACAATTTTTCATTTGCTTGGAATCCTACAAATATGAACATAAAATCATCTCACAATATCATCTTGCTGATGTGTCTGATGTTGCAGGTTTTGTAAATCCTATGTTGTTTTATGTTTTCATTTATTTGTAACCTTTTAACACTTTTATTGTCCATGCATATGTTTTTATTATCATCATCTTTATTATTATTATTAATTTTAGAAATTCATTTTCTGTCCTTTTATGCATCATGCAAAAGTGTGTTTTTTTTTCTAAAGTAAGAATAGTCACTGCAGTCGGTGTAATGTTAAATTGCCATGCAAATAATAATTTAAAGGAATTTACTTCAGTAATAGTTACATGTAAATACAATAAAAATGTTACACTTTATTTTAAGGTGTCCTTATTAGAGTGTAATTATACATTTATGAACTTAGTAATATTAGTCTTCATGTATACATGTACTAAAAGGTTAGGATTAGGCTTTGGTTTAGGGTTACTTGCATGCAATTATGCATAATTAATTGTTATTATAATAGTATGTATATGTAATGTTTGTAACAAGGACACTTTAAAATGAAGTGTTACCAAAAAACAAAAAAAAAATCTGCTTGGATGACATAAACAGTTTACATTGCCATGCTAAGACATAATAATAATTATAAATATTACATACAATATTACCAAATATACAGCATATATATGATTGCTTGTATTTGTTATACTATGTATTAAAGTGTTTAACTAGGTTTTAATGATAAAAATCGTTGAATGAAATCGTTAGATAGTAACAGATTGCATAGTGTTGCCTGTTCTGTTTTTAAGAGATTGTGGGAATTCTCAGACTTCCTAAAATAAACAGTGAAACATGGTTTACAGAGACATCTTGCGATTATGTTCAGCAACGCAACGCAAGCGCCACTTTATGGGATTTATTTATCATTCAAAATTTCACTACGACTCTGCACATACAATCATACCTATAAACATTTTTAATTAACCTTAGTTTTAATCTTTAATAATAAAGTAATACTAATAAAGTGTATACATAAACTAATGAAGTACATCGTACATGTATAATAATTATTCTTTTTTAAAAAATGCAATTAAATTTTAGTTATTAAAAAGATGCATATACAAGCATACACTCGTAAACGCATGTGTGCTTGCCACAAACAGGACTCGTGCTTATAAGTCATAATATCCCACTTATGTCACTTCTTATCTGACATAAGATTGGCTCCCACGGCAGAACGTCGCCTACTATTGGCCAGTGCTGCATCAATACAGCTATAGCATCTACTATGTTGCAGATTTGGAGCGAGAGGAATCTCTCCGTACATATTTTTCCTTGTCGCCTTCTATATTATGCTTACATAGACCCTCGAGCGGACGACGCGCTGCTTTCAGGTGAGCGTAAGTGTGGTTTCATTACGTTTTAAAGCACTGCATGTTGTTTAACGCCCTCATTCAAAATCACATGAGCCCTCGCAGCTTCAATTTAGAGATGCGATTAGATTTTATTAGCATTCGTGTGTTTGTGCTGAAACGATTAGTGTTCACTAATGAGATTTGTCTCTTATATGTGACCATCTAGCTGGTATGTAGCTTTACATACATGCATTTATTTTACATTTTAATTTATTATTTGAGTGCAAGCATCACCACAAGACTCAGGTATGCCAGTGATTTGTGATGGTAAGATTTGATATTTTGTCATATTTTGTGGTTGGTCGTATATGACAAAATGGTGGACCCATATGTACCTCTGTCCGCAGATGCTGCACCTGAATGGCTCTAACAGGACCATAAGGGTTTCCTGAGAATGCTCCGGTTCAGTTCCACTATCACTGCATGGCTGTAATGTGACAATGCGCTGTCTGGTGGCTCGCATCAATCACAAGACTCTGATAGTCATCTGTGCTGTGTTTGCCCTCATCACTATACTGCTGTGGAACAAGTGCTCCAGTGACAAAGACCTATCCACGCAGATCAGACCTCAGCTGGAGTTTGCACCCACCCCAGAGAAGGACGAGGAGAACGGGCAAGCCCCTGAAGCACCGCCTGGATCAAAAGAAGTCATTTATGAGCAGATCGACTGCCTTATCAATGAAGATGTCATCATAAAAGGCCGTAGAGAAGGGGGAGAGGTGTATCTGCCCTTCAGCTGGGTGGAAAGGTACTTTGACGTCTACGGCCGCCTGGTGCAATATGATGGGACAGAACGGTTTGAGTTCTCCCACAGTTACTCCAGGGTGTACGCCCAAAGGGAGCCTTACCACCCGGACGGGGTCTTCATGTCCTTTGAGGGTTATAACGTTGAAGTGCGGGATCGGGTGAAATGCATCAGCGGTGTTGAAGGTAGGTTGGGGTTTGTCTTATTGTGCCACACTGGATGTGGCAGCAATACATAATAATACAGACAGAGGTACAATGTTAAGATTGGGTTTGAACCCAAAGTCATTTATGTGCATTAATGTGTAAATGCTTAAACATGCTTAAAGCAGGGGTGCCTGATAAACTGTAAATGAATCTGGGATCAACTTTTTGTTGTTTACAGGTGTACCAATCTCGACTCAGTGGGGTCCTCAGGGGTACTTCTACCCCATTCAGATAGCTCAGTATGGGCTAAGCCACTACAGCAAGAACCTCACAGAAAAGCCACCTGATATAAAGATCTATGGCATGTCCGAAGAAAAAGAGGGTGGCTCAAGTCCGTGGGTTGTCCCTAAGGGTTGCACACTCTCTAAACTCCAGGATCAAGGTCGCTTTGCCCACCATTTTGTCACAGCGGGTATGTATTCCTTGTAGTTTTGAATTCAGATGTATCCACTGTTTTGCTGGGATGATCACAGATGGATGATAACTTTATTGTGTTTTCATAGAGAACTCTGATGGTGTGTCTTTGGTCTTGGACAATGCAAAAGACTTCGTCCTGACCTTTGATGTGAAGTTTGTCTCCAATGGTAGCGTCTCCGTGGTTCTGGAGACCACAGAAAAGGGACCTCCCTATATAATCCATTACATCACTAGTCCGCTCCTTCTTTCCTTCAAAGACAGAGATGTCATCTACGGCATTGGCTCTCGAGCCTCCTGGAGTACCGTCAGTCGCGATTTAGTGACGGATTTGCGTAAAGGAGTCGGTTTGTCCAACACCAAAGTGGTGAAGGCGACCAAGATCATGCCTCGCCAGGTGGTCCAGCTGGTTCTTAGAGGTTCTGGCTTTATCAGCAATATTACTGTGTCTTCCACTTCACACATGGCTGCCTTCTTTGCCGCCAGCGATTGGCTTCTTCATTACCAGGACGAGCACGGAGGGTGGCCTATAAAGGTGACCCGAAAACTTGGAGAGGGGTTTAAGAGCTTGGAGCCCGGATGGTACTCCGCCATGGCCCAAGGCCAAGCCATGTCGACGTTAGTGAGGGCGTACATGGTGACCCACAACCCTGCATACCTCGGCGCCGCAATCCGAGCGACATCCCCCTTCAAGAGGACTTCTGAACATGGTGGAGTCAAAGCAACATTCATGAACAAGTACGACTGGTACGAGGAATACCCCACAGCGCCTAGTTCGTTTGTTCTTAATGGCTTTATCTACTCTCTGATTGGGTTATATGATGTGGCGGAGACGGCGGGCAACAAGCTTGGTCGAGAAGCAGGTGTACTCTTCAGTCAAGGACTGGAGTCGCTCAAGGCCATGTTGCCATTGTTCGACACAGGCTCTGGAACGGTTTACGACCTGAGACATTTTACCCTGGGTGTTGCCCCTAATTTAGCACGCTGGGACTACCACACCACACACATTAACCAGTTACAGCTGCTCGCATCAATTGACAGCGCTCCCATTTTCAGGGACTATGTGAAACGCTGGAAGACGTACCTGAAAGGAGGCCGGGCCAAGCACAATTAAACTTTCTTGGAGGGCAATTTTATATAAGACCTTAAACTATTGTTTAAGAAAGAAATATAATAATCATTAGTAATTAAACATTTTCACTTTACATGAAAAGCGTGCATATTGTATCCAATATGTCTACTTTGAAGTGTCTTGCTGAAGAGCTTGAGATGTTGTACAGACTTAGAGAATGTGGAGTCGCCTAAAATATTTATTTGCAAAATATCACAGTATATTTGAATGTAAGAAGCAAAGCACAGTTATTTACACAAATTTTGAAGAAAGCACAGCAGATTTGATCTAAAATGAAATGACTGTATATCTTGATGCATACAAGTAAGTATGCAAGTCGTAGATGTGAGTAGTCACACAAATGATTGTGTATTAATGAATCTATGATTAGGATATGCTGTAATTATGTCATCATTATAACGATAAAATTTATGTATTAGTAATGTTTTAGAAATATTTGATCTTTGTATTTTGAAGCACAATCCTATAATAGGTCTTTGTGATTTGATACAGTTGCACTATTTGAAAACTTTTCTTTTCAGTATGTAATTATTTAAAGCTTAAATAAATGTGCTATTTGAGCTGCTTTAAACAGCTTATTCTTTGGTGTGGCTTGGAGTCCCATGTAAACCCTGGAACGCGAATATGGTAATCATTAATCACTGTGGTTTATATCAAACACTACAGAATTAAGATCTGATACAAATCCCAATCTTAATACTGCCACAGGTAGGTTACTTTGACGTAGACTAATACAATTGAAATGTCTTAAAACCTTTAAAATACTCTTATTTCTAAGTTAGGAATACACGTTAAAAAATAAATAAATATCCCAATGACCAGTAAATTACCAAAAATAGCACAATCTTCCTGTTGTTTTCCTGAGGTGATCCGTTCTGCAATCGATTAACCGACCTGGTGCAGTTCAATGCAGTCAGCTCTCGATTAGCATGCCTGCCTACGCCGAGCTATCCACAAACCAGTTAGCTAGCATCATTTCTCATATAGCCACCAGAATACAATCTCCGAAAGTCCCGATGATTAAAACGGTTTGATTGAGATACTCCTGTATAACATGAATTTAATCCGCCCGGCGCTTCGGATCGGTGGGTTGTCAATCCAGATCGTTTAATAACGATCTATCTCGGCTAACAGGCTAAGAAGCTAACAACGTCTTCGATGACATTTCGCTGACAAACACAACAGAACAGGTCTGTAAAATGTCCTAGAAATTCGTTGTTTAATCTATTATTTTCAGTACATCCACAATGCATTTGTGGCTGTGTAATTGTTAAAACTGAGATTTGTGTAAATAACATTTACGTATATAACGAATAAATGGTGGCTAACACAGTAGCTTCTGTTCAATTTCCATATTTGGGCGGGCACGGCAGTGAGTTATTGTTAGTTCCACGACCAAAAAACACATTTAATGACTTTACTGATACCGTTTATATGTATATTTTGTGTCTCTGGTTTGCTGTTGATCAAATGTGGATGAAAATTTCACTGGCATGGTGTAGATTTAAATGGCTTGTTTGTTTACATGGTTCACCACGTCTGATAGGGCGATTTTTTTTTACCACAGCAACATTAAGTCATACAAATCTATGTTTGAATATATAAATACCAAATGAAATGTAATTGTGTGCGCAATATAAAGACAAAACACCCATAGGGTTTACTTAAACCCTAATCTGTTGTCTAAAGGATGGTAGAGTGAAGCTTGATTTTTGGGCCCTTTGTATACATAACAGATCATTCTGTTTGTAGTCAAGGTATATAGCTATTAAATACATTCTTAAAACTTTAAACTTTAAATCAGTGGTTTTGTTGCATGATCGGTCTCTATTGTCAAGACGTATGTCTAGAGATGAGCTGTCATTAAGATTGCAAGTCTGTGTGTTGAGACACAGAGAATAAACATCTTGCTCTTGATCACTGTTATCTAATCAGGGAATGATCCCTTGGGTGTTTTCCGCTGATTAATATGGATCCTGCAGACTTATAGATTATTGTTTGTTGATTGTGTGTCCGTCCACCAGTCTGCATGGCCGACGTGCTGCTGAGTTAGTGTCCGGCCCATATGCGAGGAAGGCTGGCCGGCCGGGCCTTGGAGCACTAGAGAGGAAAAATGGCAGTGCAGAACAGAAACTCTGTGCTGATCCTGTCGGGTCGAGAGCGAGGAGCTCGCATGCTGGGTTCCCAGCGGCTCCTGCAGCAGCTGGTGGAAGATCGGACGCGCTGGATGAAATGGCAGAGCCAGGTAGGGTATCAACCTTAATGATTCTAATGGTTCACTTTGGCCTACAGTCAGCAGACGTTCCTACGCAAACTAGTTTTAGGACATCACAGCCAGAATAACACCTTAATTCAATTTTTGCATAAGAAAATATTCAAAGCCTTCCTCCCCCTACAGAACAATCCAGTTTATGATTTTTAGATTTTGGCAGATTTAGTATTTTAAATAGTTAAAATAATTTATCTTGACCTAAGTTAATATAAATATAGCAATATAAACATAGAACCTAATTGTTATATTTATTTATTTGATATTAATTAAACCTGAGATTTCATTAAGACTCTGTAAACTCTTTTATGCTGTAAACTCTTTTATTTCCAAATGCTCATGCTTGCACAAATGTATATTTGCACAGATGCACACACATACTATTTGCATGTAAAGAATATGTATGTGTCTCAATATTTCTACAGAAAGTAGAGTTGCCAGATAATCCACGATCAACCTTTCTGCTGGCGTTCAGTCCAGATAGGTAAGTACATGGGAAAAAAAAAATAATAACATGTTTTCGCCCGAGATGTTAATTACAACGTTTACTTTAATAGGAACCTTGTGGCCTCAACTCACGTCAACCACAACATCTACATCACCGATGTGAAAACAGGAAAGTGCCTGCACTCTTTAGTGGGCCATCGACGCACACCTTGGTGTGTGACCTTTCACCCCACCATCCCTGGCCTGGTTGCCTCTGGGTGCCTTGATGGAGAAGTCCGCATTTGGGATCTGCATGTAAGCATCGGTTTTGTTCTGTGTTTAAGCTACTAATTGTTGTAAACCTTCCACTTCTGCAAACGTTGTTATCTTGTGTGTTTGATTTTCACACTTGTTCATTTGCAGCTTTCAGCGGTTATTCTAGTCTGATCAAATTGCAAGTCATCTACAAATATACTAGGCATTAGAAACTCAGATGTCGCTGTTTATGTGAATGATGTGGATGTATTCCTCTATTCCCAGGGTGGTAGCGAGAGCTGGTTCACGGAGAGTAATGTTGCCATCGCTTCTCTAGCGTTCCACCCCACGGCTCAGCTCTTGCTCATCGCCACCAACAACGAACTCCACTTCTGGGACTGGAGCCGACCAGAACCTTTTGCTGTGGTCAAGACTGCCAGCGAGACCGAACGTGTCCGGTGTGGAATCAATACTGTTCTTTCTTAGTGGTCAACTATTTTCCATAATCATGAAAACAATTAATCCTGTAATTTCTTTTGCCCAGGTTGGTGAGGTTTGATCCTCTAGGTCATAATCTTTTAACAGCTATTGTGAACCCATCCAACCAGCAGGTTAGAAACAACCGTTTTTCCTGTCAGAATAGCTGTACTGTATTTTCCAGTGTGTTTGCCTTTTACAAATATAATTTTATGGGTGTTTTACTGTGTTTCTATAGAATGATGATGACTCCGAGGTCCCCATGGACAGTATGGAGATGGCTTTGTTTCGCCAACGTTCTCTTTTACGCTCCCCACCTGTACGTCGCACACCCATCCTGCACAATTTCCTGCACATATTGTCCTCTCGCTCTTCTGGGGCGCAGGCTGGTGATCAATCCCGCCCTGCCCCTGAGCCCCGAGAGCCTCCCAGCATGCCTCGTTTCCAGTACCCGGTGCGGACAGAACCGGGTGAACGCCCTGCCTTACAGGGATGCACGCAGCATTTGGGTTTGGGTTGCCTGTGCAGTCGCTGTGCTGCCTCTCGGAACTTATTCACGCAGAATCCGACAGGCCTCCAGCCTTCAGATTCACCTCAACAGCAGACTCAGTCGGGCCCCTCCGCCTTCTCACCCGCTCCTAGCCAGACCCGCACCTCCACGGACCGACCCTCTGCTTTTAGCAGCGTGTTCAGCGGGGCCGCGGGGAACTCTGCGCATCGGGGACTCTTGCCTCTTAGGACTATCGATCCTTTGGGGTCACAAGCACCTAGTCCTCTCGAGGCCTCTGGCCGTCTCCCTGGGGCAGATTGGTCTGGGAGTCTGCTGAGCACGGGACATGAACATGGATTAGGTGCGATTGGGGTGGAAAGCAGCGCCGGGAGGGGTGTAGTGCCCCCTCCTAGGACGAGCTCCTCTTCTATGGATCTCCTTTCCCTGCACAGGTTCCCTGATGGTTCCTCTTCATCACCCATATACACATCTGCTACAGAAGGCAGAGGCCTAGTGCTGCCTGGAACGGAGCACAACCGGGGACGAGCCAACGACGGCACTAGTAGTGGCCATCACCCCTTTTATGACAACACCCAACGCAACAACCCGGCCTCCATACGCAATGTCCTGCAGTGCAACCTAAGCCGTTACTTTATGGAATATGAGCGCATGCAGGAGTTGGAGCGACCCGGGGGCAGCCGAGAGGTGGTAGGTGGACCGGGACCTATGCAGGAGCTGCTCAACAGTAGCATGGACACAGAACGCCCCGGGCCTTCGCATAACGGCTCTTCCCACACAGGAAACGCAGGCACAGCCCCTGGCCCCTCACAAAACCACCCCAATCGTTGCCGTTCCTGCCATAACCTCCTCACCTTTAACCATGACACTCAGCGCTGGGAGCGTTCCGGTCAGACCTCTTCTTCCTCTTCCTCTCAGGACGGACCATCCTGGCCGCTTTCAGTGCCTCCTTTTGAGGACCCTGGTCAGGGTGCACGAGTGGAGGCCCAGGCCCCTGAGATGAGGCCCATGGCTTTAGGCGAGACCACCTCTGGTCTACAGGACCAGCAGCCCATGGGTCTTGTGTACAATCAGGAGACGGGCCAGTGGGAAAGCGTGTACCGGCAACCGACAGCAAGCGCTGCTTCTGAGGCAGCACCAGACGCCTTAAACCCGGAGGTGCCGGTTGATAATCCAGACGAGGACTCACTCAGGAGGTAAGGAAGAACAAGAACCAAATTGGGCTACCCATAACTGAAAGTTCTGTCATTACCCTCACGTTGATCTTTAAAACCCTGTCTTTCTCGTTTTTGGGTGAATTATTATCCCTTTAAGGTCAAATGAGCAAATTGGCATATCTGACATGAATCTGTTACAAAATCTGCAAGAATAAAACTCCCAGGTCCCCAATAACATTGATTCCTTTTGAATTGTCTTGATTTTGCCTGCAGATATCCATGATATCTTGAAGTAAATATGTACATTTGTCTTTCCTGTTACTTATTTATATCTCATCTTCTGCCTCAGGAGGTTGTTGGAATCATCACTGTTTCCATTCTCTCGATATGATATGTCTGGCTCCAGAGATCATCCCATATACCCAGATCCTGCCAGGTAGCTTTTTAAAAAAACCTATATGTGTAAACTCAACGCTGTTTATTGGGCTTTTACTTCAGAGTTTGACTATTTTTTTCTTTTTTCTTCTTCCACATCTCCTTAGGCTGTCTCCGGCTGCTTACTATGCTCAGAGGATGATCCAGTATCTGTCTCGGAGAGAAAGCATACGTCAGCGTTCTTTACAGAATCGCCTACGGACGCTCTCGAACTCTCAAGCCGAAAGCCAGTCCAACAACCCCTCCTCCACACCACCAGAGGCCAGTGATGGAGACTATGAGGACATCGAGTGAGTATGAGGAAACACGTTGCATTCTCACTCACATATACATACACTTATATTACTATACAATTGCAATTACTGTTAAGAAAATCCATCTTGCTTTGTTCGTCCTAGTGGTGTTAGTCAAGTTTTTAAAATATTTCTTTTCTCACTTGGTTACAGGGAGCCTGGAGACAGGACAAGACACAGAATGCCCCGCAACGCTCGAATGTCAGCTCCCTCTCTTGGACGCTTTGTGCCACGGTTGGTGTCATGCGACTATCAAAACAGTAATACTGTGAAATATTTGTACAATTTTAAAATTATGGTTATTTTTTCTTTTTAATAATTTTCAAATGTAATGTATTCTTGTGACGGCAAAGCTGAATTTTCTTCAGTCTTCAGAAAAGTCTTCAGTGTCACATGATCCTCTTATAATGGTCTATGTTGAAAATAGTTGATTTAACATTTTTGTGGATACAGTGTTTCATTGATTAGGATGAAATGTCCTTAATTTAATTTTCTTTTTTAACATTCATATAAACGTATTTGTATCTGAAGGAGGTTCCTGTTACCAGAGTACTTGCCTTACGCTGGACTTTTCCATGAAAGGGGTCAGTCAGGCCTGGCCACGCACTCCTCCATTAACAGAGTATTAGCAGGTACAACAAGCAATTTCATTTCACGTCTTTTTTATTTTGTTTCATCATGAAGCACTTTCAATATTTTTTATTTCCCATAATGTTAGAAACATGAGGTACAAGATTAGTGATTTAAAAAAACTAGAGAATTATATAGATCTACCCATAATGCTTGGTTGCAGGTGCATCTATAGGTGATGGGCAGTCAGCTGTGGCCAGTAACATTGCCAACACCACCTATAGGCTGCAGTGGTGGGATTTCACCAAATTTGACCTTCCAGAGATCAGTAATGGTATGTTTTTCTGAGTACTACTGTTTTTTTTACCCAGAAACTACTACGTGTTAATCTTATTTCATTTTGTTTTGTTCTTGTTTTCATCTTAGCCACTGTGAATGTACTCGTTCCTCACTGTAAGATCTACAACGATGCCAGCTGTGATATTTCAGCGGACGGGCAGCTGCTGGCCGTGTTCATTCCCAGCAGCCAGCGGGGTTTTGCAGATGAGGGCATCCTAGCCGTCTACTCCCTCGCTCCCCATAACCTGGGGGAAATGCTGTACACCAAGAGATTCGGTCCGTGTTCTCAAACAGTAGCACTGTGAATTGCTGATTCCTGTTTAGAGTTTAGAAAGAAAATGCTTTATTAGCAGAGACTCGTTTTTGAGTTTTTTGCTCTTGACTTGCGCTTCAGGTCCGAACGCAATCTCGGTGAGTCTTTCACCCATGGGCTGCTATGTGATGGTAGGACTGGCCTCCAGACGGATCCTGCTCCATCCCACTACCGACCACATGGTGGCGCAAGTGTTTCGTCTACAGCAGCCACACGGAGGAGAGACCTCCATTAGAGTAAGAGCCTAACAAAATGTCACATTTGCAGGATTATAAAATATTGTTTATTTTAATATAAACGTGTTAGGGTGAGTTTTATTCATAGACCCAAAGCCATAAAGAATGATACAGTACTGTGATTTTTGCGTTTTTGATGGTTTGCTTTTTCTTGGTATCCTCTAGATGATGTTTAATGTGGTGTACCCCATGGCTCCAGACCAGAGAAGACACGTCAGTATTAATTCGGCCCGGTGGCTTCCAGAACCAGGCATGGGATTGGCCTATGGAACCAATAAGGGCGACCTGGTTATCTGCAGGCCAGTGTAAGTAAACAAGCAGCTAAAACAACAGCCACCAAGTAGTAGACCATCTGGTCCACATGCATGCTTTAGTCCTTCGCAAATTTGAATTTCCTTGTCACATCGTAAAACCCAGTATTTTATGTTTTATTCGTTTGCCAAATGTTTTTATCCATACTGAATTATAGTATATTCAAAAGCATTATGCCTAAGGGTGCTTTCACACCTGCCTCATTTAGTTCGGTTGAATCGCCCTAGAGTTCGTTTTCCTACTTGTTGCGGTTCGTTTGGGCAGGTGTGAATGTAACAATCCCACCCGAGTGCGCACCAATAGCAGACCAAAAAAGCGTACCGAGACCTCCTTGAAGAGGTGGTCTCGGTACGCTTTCAAACGAACACTGGAGCGGTTCGTT
>JAUMHQ010000094.1:2618948-2630072 GCA_032361165.1 Enteromius paludinosus | reverse complement strand
CGCTAAATATAGAGACAAAGTCGCTAAGTTGGCAACACTGATCTGTATTGACAACAGACCGCAAAGAATGATGGGCATGCTTGGGGCTGATGGGAATTGTAGTTCCCGCTACCTCCCGTCCGCTCCATTCGCCTGAGCAAACTTTTCTCAGAAGACTTATCATTTTATCCAGTCATGCGACCACGGTATTATCGAAAAAAAGTTATATTGTGATACGACTAAACAGTATTTACAATACAGTTACATCCCTAGTATTAACCATTAATTAAAGCCACATAATCCGATGTCTTAATTTTATACTGCTAGCAAAATCATTTTCAGTATTCAATATATATTGCCCAGATGTAATGCACTAATGCTAAAAACAAACCCCTGCAGTGAAGCGTCTTTGCTCAGGGCTACAGTGATTCTAACGGATATCTATAAAGCTCCAGTTCGTTTCTCTGTAACCATGTTAAGTAATATTGATTATGTCCACTCACAGCTGCCAAATGTGTTACTCTTGCAGTGGTTCACACAGCCAGCACTAGCACGGAGAGGCACGCGCCCCCAGAGATGGCACACACACCAGTTCAGGCATCGCTTTCAGAGGGATCGCTGAACCAGACCAACTTACCCGCCACATACCACGGTAACTGCTCTGCCTCACTCGTTCTCATCCTGTCTCTTCCTCCTCCGTCAGACACAGGTAATGGAGTGAAATTGATTGAACTGATCTCTGTGAGATCTGTGTTGTGTCCTGCTGAGGGCTTTACACTGTTATTACTGTTTCTAGTGCTTTATTACCTGCTGTTAGCTGGACTAATTAAATCTGCGCTCTGGTTTTCTCAATTTAATGGGACCCAGTGCGCACACATGGGAAGTTAATATTAACCTTGTTGTTGTTGATTTTTGGTCATTAACAAAAAATCTTATATTCTCCTGGTATAGTTAACTGCATATCACACTCACAATATAATTATTTTTTGCTGTAATTTATGGTGATAGTGTTTTGATGATGGGGAGCAATAGTTTAAATTTATAGTAATAGTAGTTTGATAATAGCTGAAATTTAAAGTAATTAATAGTAGATAAATTACAAATTGTGGTACTTCATCTCATTTAATACTTTTCCTTTTAAATAGTAAACTTGATGGAGGGCAATCAAAAATGTAGTTTAATAACATCACATTACTTAAAACGTTTAAATACGTTCTTCCTTATTCTGTTTTTTGCATTACTCCAACAAACTCATATAAATAATGTAAAGCAATCTTGTATTGTTTGTGCATATATTTCCAGAAACGAAAAAAAAAAAAAATCTTTTATGCTATGCTTTCTGGTTTTTCTTAGAAGACTCCACAGCCGAGCCCGGCCCGGGAGAAGACGCTCTGTCTCGGATCCGCCGCCTAATGGCGGAGGGAGGAATGACGGCCGTGGTCCAGCGGGAACGCAGCACTACAATGGCTTCCATGGGCGGCTTTGGAAACAACATCGTGGTCAGTCATCGGATTCACCGCGGCTCACAGACCTCTGTCAGGACAACTCAGGTGGGAAACCCAACCTCGGAAATGCCTGCTGGTCTCGGTATCTCGACTCTTTTTCACACTGAACCCTTGGTAGACTCTCTAGAAGCTCCTGGGCCGTCAGGGTCCAGCGGTGCCCCACTTCCGTCACCGTTTACAACACGCGCTGAGGTCACGGGGGCATCTCCGATGGTTGAGACGGACTTGTTCGGTGATCGTCAAGCTGACGATATGCATCACCGCCCATCGGCGAGCGGTTTGGATATGTCCAACCGTAGCAACAACAATAACAATGACCATAGCAACAGCTACAGTGAAAGCCGGAGCCGAGATTACCCTGATGACCTGTACGGCAGATAGTCTTAAATCTGGTTTTCACAGAGACAAACATCTCAACCGGTCAGCATGGTGCTGGAGCTTTTTGTGGTGGACCCTTTGTTACACATTGAACATAGCATTTAGGGTGGAGCCACTGAACTTCCCGCCTCAGTTCTGACTCCTCCCACTCTGGCCTTATTTGGGAATGAATGAGTGCCAAGTTTTTCATGGCATCTCCTTAACCGGGAGACGCCAGCCTCACTTTTTTTTTTTCTCAAAACAACAGATTCTCGATTTGGGGAAGCATCATTATTGCACTTGCGAGTTGCACTTAAGTTATAATTTTTCTTCCTTTCAAGGTTGAGACATTTGATCATTCCATGCGAGAAAGGGCATCATACTTGAATCCTTCCCGTGCTTCAGTACGGATTAACACGGTTGTAGTTAACCACCCTTTCAAGCTCTAGGAAAAATCATCAGCCAATAGAAGTGCCAGATGAGGCTGGGGGCGTGTCCTTACGATTCCTTTGGATCCCATGGGGTCATTTCGGTTTGAGGAACTGTAAAAGAGTACAGACTCTCCACAGCTAAACACTAACTCACACAACATCCTCTAACGGTTTTTGTGTTCAAATTCAGAGATTATGCTTGACGTGATTTTTCTTTTCTGTGTGCGATAATGTGACTTTCAGTGGTCAAGTCATTCAGTTGATCAGTATATCTAGAACAACGTCTGCTTTGAAGTTCTCAGACTGGAAAGACTCATCCGCGTGAGCGTGTGCCCTACTAAACTTCCAGGTGATGAATTTAATGATGGTTTTTAATTTGAATTTATTTATCTGTCGTTTGAAATATACACTTCTGAAAGCATGTCATCTGTAATTGTCCGTCGGCTGAAAAGCAGTTCGGGAACCCTGAACCAGGTTCAGATCTCTCATATCTGCATGTGTGTCCGATTCCAGAGCTTTTTATACAAGGAGGCAGGCTGAAGCTGAGTGTGGCAGGCGGGGGCTTGAGCAAATTAGCACGTAGGCTGTAGAACGCACATGCGCATCAAGTGACATTTTGGTACGCTGAGCAGTTTTTAATTTGGGCTTTTATACATTTGTGACCGTTAACTTGTGTGTAGGAGTCGATTCAGAATTATTGTTGGACTTAACACTGCATTTTTACTAATCCTACTGATATTAGGCGATTTCCCAGAAATACCTTAATACTTATACATAAAAGAAATAAATGTGACAGAAAATGTAAGACGGTTAAAATTGTGCCAGATAATTTTTTCGCTTTAACACTTTTTGCGCAATTCAGCCATTAATTCACCTCAAATCAGCTTATTAGCCGACTGTTTCATACTATTCATACTATAAGAGACAAATGGCAAGTGATTGCACTTAAGCACCCTTTTCTCCTTCCCAGAAAATAAACCAGACATATCTCTATCACAGATCTGGATTATGAGCGATAATCACTCTTGAATAACACATAATAGAGTATTTCTTGGGCAATGAACATTTAGGAGAGAAATGGTTCCGATCTGCTTAAACACTGCTGAGAGTCACCTACGACGGGCACTGTCTGTATGTGTGGATGTGTATGTCTGTGAGTGTCCTCCACTGAACCTAGAGAGTTTTATTATAAATAAATGTAGCATTGTAAATGTAGAGATGATAAACCGAAAAGAAGAAAAAAAAACTTAAATCCATATTTCATGATGGGTGTTGTTTTTTTGTTTTTTTTTTATGACATATTTGCCTTGTGAGCTCGATCATGCTTGTTTAGGTTCTCGTGTACGATTGGTCAGCTCTAGCGATTTTGAGTTGTCGATGCACAGGCCTTTCGTTACCAAGCATTTCTTAAAATATCTCCCTCTGCTTTTGTGTTCAAGGTTTAGTTATTTAGCTGCTTGGCTTGAATTAGTAGCTTTTTTTTGTAGTTAAAAAAAAAGAAGTCTCCAGTAGGAATGGTTGAACGTTCTTGGATGTAAGGTTCTATTGGATTGTGGTCTCATCGCAAACATTGGCAGCTGAGGAACCTCTTGGAAACCACATACCCTTTGGTGTTTTTCCATGAGTTCAGTGCCTTGGAGAATCTTTTCCTTACTGAACCACAAAAGCCGTTCTGATGTGCGACAACCAGAATAGCTTCTTCATAAGCCTTTTGACTGTTGAGTGTTTTAGTTATTGGTAGAAATATTGGTAAATCTGAAGTCTGCTTGTGTTGACTGTCATTTCGATTATTTATTTTACCCTTTGTGTGAATGCAATGCAATCCTGATTTTTAAGAATGCTACTATGATAAGAGAGAAGGACCTTTTTATGTTGTACTCCATCAAGGACACACCTTTTTTTCCCCCTCATTTCTGACCACATGCACAGCTTATTTTTATGAAGTTGTTTCATGCAGGGCTTGTTTTAGACTTTTAGGCCTCCCGACAATTCATTTGTTCTGACGAGAATAGCTGACGGCAAAAGTGTGACATTTTAAAAACTGTAATTGTGTTCTTGTTGAATGTGTGGTTCTGTATATGCTCTCACTGCTGGATCGGTACCTTAGACAAGAGGGACATGTTGTTATGGCTTACCATAAATGTGTAGTTGGTTCTTTATTTAGTGCAAATGAGGATTAGGTGTTGTAAAAGAATTTTGCGGGACACCAAAGATCCTGTGGTAATGGCGATTATGAGAGTTTTAATAAAATGGGAATATGGAAATTAATTCTTTTGTTTTTGATATTATTTTGATTTACTACTATACAATGCATTTCACAAAACTATCCAGGATCTATTTTTGTATAATATCAGTTTAAAAAAAAGACAGTATTGAAGTAATGTATTCCTTTAAAGATATGCAGTAAAAATAAAAACCTAAGAATAAAGGGAATTATTAAAAAATAAAATAAAAGGAAAAAGCATTAGATAATAACAAAATAATACAAAATACTAGTTATATTTTTCCTATTATTTAGCATATTTTATTTTTATTGAAATTTCTCAATTTTCATAGGTTAAGCACATTTTCTTCCAAATTCACCTACATTTTTTTTTTAAATAAAATAAATATAAATAAACAAGCAAACATGTGTAACAAAATATGGTCATAAAAACTAGTGTAATTAATTTTCCTTTAGTCATCTCTCACGTTGCATTGTTTTCATAACATTTGCTCAAGTTGTAATGTGTGATACTTAAAATATTATAATAGAATCATAATAAAGTTAAAAAAGATGTGAAACCGCTGTGGAGCTTCATTACAGGTCAGGTAATTAGATTCCATCCCTTATGTAACTGCTGCCTTCCTCTTTAGATGACAGGAACTGCATTAAGCATACATGCTTTAAAAATGCAGCACGAAACTAAGAGGAATTCAGCAGTAATACGATCGTTCCACACTACTTTGATGATCTTCCAGTAAATTTAGTGTATTGATACAACCCAAAGAGGTTGGATGACTTGTTCCTGGTTATGTAGTTGGAAGGTGAGGATGGGTGTTACTGTTTGAGGAATTAAAAGTCCTCCCAGTCGTTCTCTCATACAGACGGAGCAGGAGATCATGGAGACTGGATCTGTACTTTTCTCAAGGGACTTGGAGTGGTTTGTTTTTAACGGTAAGTTTGCTGATTGCATCACGTTAGAGTCATAATTTATTTGTCTGATTCTATATTTTCAATTTCATGTGCAACCAGTTTGAATGGTGTATTTTAGCGTTTAAAGTATACTATATGCTGTCTATAGCGTACAATTACAAGTTGTTTGCTCATATGGCAAGGTAAACACCTCTTCATTTACGATGAATTTCCGTTTTCTTGACTCAGGCTCCTCCACAAGTTCCTCCATCATGCTCAACAGTAGCATGCACAGCCCCTTAACCGAGGAATCATACTTGGTATCGGGAAGACCACGCCGTGCATTAGGGACTGTAGGGGTTGTCGTCATCATTCTTATCACTAGCTGCATCAGCCTGCTAACAGTCCTGGGCAACGTCTTGGTTCTGCTTTCAATCAAAGTCAACCGCAATCTCCGAACCATCAACAACTACTTCCTTTTTAGTCTTGCTTGTTCGGACCTTATCGTTGGTGTTTTCTCCATGAATCTCTACATTGTGTATGCCGTAAAGGGATATTGGCCTTTGGGACCGCTGATGTGCGATTTGTGGTTGGTCGTGGATTACGTGGTGAGTAATGCCTCTGTGATGAACCTCCTACTGATCTGTTTTGACCGTTATTTCTGCGTGACCCGTCCTCTGAGTTACCCGACCAAGCGTACCGCAAGGTGGGCTGGGGTGATGATTGCTGCTGCTTGGTTGATGTCTCTTCTTCTCTGGGCTCCAGCTATCCTGCTTTGGCAGGCTGGGAGGGACATGAGCAAGGTCCAAGAAGGACAATGTTACATCCTCCTCCTCGCAAACCCTGCTGTAACCCTGGCAACCACTATCCCAGCGTTCTACATTCCCGTTGCTATAATGATTGTACTGTACACGAAAATATCCCTGGCCAGTCAGAGACGGGTTCATAAGTTGAAGCCTGAATCTGCAAACCTGCTTGATCGGTTGAAGACAAGTGGAGGAACGCCAACCGCCAACCCTGACCTAGTGAATGACATTAATCCGGACAACTCATGCTCATACAAACAAGACTCAAAGCTCATTAGATTGAAACGACTCTTTTCTGTAGAGTTCAGCAAGACTGATGAGTCCTTGGATTCAAGTCCTGATGCTTCCATGGAAGAACGAGGGCTGGAAGCAGAAACCTCTAGACCAAGAACCTTGGCGGAGTGTGTGGAAACTAGCAGGACAACGCAACCTCACTGCTTTCAAAACCATACTACCATCCAGGTTGAAGGTCAAGCGTCAAAAGTTGTGTCCAAGAATGCCAGACGGAAGGCTCTGAGAGAGAGGAAGGTGACCAAGACCATCCTCGCAGTTCTTCTGGCCTTCATTGTCACTTGGACGCCTTATAGCGTTATGGTCCTGATTGGTACCTTCTGCCGTTGGTGTGTCCCTGAAATTCTGTGGATGGTGGGTTACTTTATGTGCTACGTCAACAGCACGGTAAATCCAGTGTGCTACGCACTCTGCAACGACACCTTCAAAAGGACCTTTAAACGGCTGTTGATGTGCAAGTTTAGAAACTTGACAGTAAAATGAGACTTCAGGCTCTTATTGGTTGGCCAGGAGTCATTGAGGAACCTGATTCGCTCAGACGTTTTGTGACTGTGAAGCTGTTTTACTAGAGCCAAAAGTAAAAAAGTGGAGTTGGTTGAGGTAATCGTGTTTATCATGTTTTTGATAATGTGCGCATAACGTGTCCAATTTGACGTGTCGTAATTGTTTGCGAACTCTTATGGCAAGGGATTGTTATTTTGTTAGCATATTTATCAGTGTAATTAAGCAGTACTTTGCTGTTCAGATTGCACACTTCAAATGTATCGCAAAGTTTGAAATAATTTTTTTTGTGAGTGTGATTAGTTGCTTACTAAAGTGAGAAGTAAAAAATAAACCTGTTTGTTGAGTTATTATTTATCGTTTATCATGTTGCTGTAATTGCGTTTGTTCTGTTTTGAAAGTTTTTGTTCTTGTTACAGTTTAAGACTGTGGGAAAATGGGAAAAACCAGTAAATCGAGTAAATCGTAATTACGTTCTTATGGAAATTGCAATTGTGTTCTATGCAAGTGTGAAAACATACCACTTATGTGGTTTATAAATTACTAAATGTACTACTATATTGGCGTCATTAAAGTAATTTTTCCAGGTTTGTACGTCTTGAACAATAAACTTGTAAACTTTGTTTTTAAAAAAGCACCAGAAAGTATTATTGAAAATACACTTTCATTTATTCACAACCTGTAGAAGTAATCAGTTAGTGGTGTAAATTTGATTGTACATCCATCAAATCTAAAAACATAAACATTTATAAACATAGATACTTTATGTAGGAGCGACGTTTGTTTAAGGATTCGGCTTACGTGTTATATCGTACAGAAATGGACTTCATACGGTTTGCTGTAATTTGCAAATACTTTCATTTAGGGGCATAATTAGGCGCTCACCAATTTTTCTCTTTAGTACAGACAATTTGTTAGACGACAGATTTGCTGCGGCCTGTTTTATGCATGCAATGTCAATTACAATTCAAAATTGGCTACAGAGATCAAATTACAACATCATAGACACATACATTTACTAATTACAAAACAAAGAAAGTGGAAATAAAAACAATAGGTAGGGCTACAGTTTTTTTTGTTTGTTTTTTTTTCCTCTCAGCATTCACGTTTTGGAGGATTTGGGAGTGTCACATAGGAGAATGTACCACTGAGTGGGGTTATTGGGGTGGTCTTCAAAGTTAGTTTTCCTTTCCTTTTCCTTTCTTCTTCTCGCCTCCCTTGGGTTTGGGGGTCTTTGGGGTGCAAGGTTTGGACACTTTAATGGTGGTCTGGCATTCAGCGTTGAACAGTGCCTTCTTCAATGTCCCAGACCTGCTTCTGGTTCCTGTAGTAGTGTCACATTCAGCCCAACGCCCAAACTTGTACTTGCAGTCAGCTAAAAAAACCAAACAAGAACGAACTCGACTGAATGGCCTGTCTAAATGCATTTTAATTTGATCCACATCCAAGCATGCATTCAGTGTATTCATATACAGTAAATCTCCTTACCGCCAAAGTCTTTCTTCCAATTGCATGGGACTTTGCACTTGGTTTTCTTTGTCTGTTCGTTGCAGGTCGCCTCCCGAATGCCGGCGCCACAGTCACCGCTGTTGGGCACGCATTTCCCATACTGCCATTCACTGCACTCAGCATCTGCTTTGGGCTCTTTGCCCTTTTCTGTCCCGAAATAGAGAACGATGATTAATGATATCACACCAGAAGTATGTGCATTGCATCGTTTGAAGTCGTTTTGTTAAAAATAAGAACCTTTTTTCTTCATACTGGCTTCTGCGGTGATCATCAACACCACCAGCAGCACAAGTGCTATAGAGAATAAACTCCGCATTCTGGGGAAAAAAAAAAATCTGTTAAATAATGTAAATGCAAAAGCAAATCTGAATATACGTAATTTACATTTTTTTTTTTTATGTACTATTAATTAATATTTAGAATTAGCCTATGCTTTTCTCATTTTTGTTTGTTTTTAATTGAATCTTTTCAGTGAGCTGATATTTAAAAATTTCTTTAATTTAATTAGCCAAGCACAATTTAAAAAAAATATGTTTTGGTCAATAGCAGCACTGAGAGCACAACATCTGAGCAGTGTCCATCAAAGCACCAGCATCACATCTGTTTGTGTGTTATATGCTCTATGCATGGAATATTTCATATACATACACCAACATAAATACATGTTTCATAGACAAGGCTTAAGCCTACTGCTAGACTAAATGTAAATCTGAGCTGTTTCGACTAAAAGAAACTTGCACTGACTGACCTTAAAACATGTCAGTGCCTTTGTTTTGTCACACCAGTAATGATTTTTTTCTAAGGCATGTTTATTAAAATGACTTAAATGTCCTAATTAAAGTATGGCCTAATACTGATTTAGTCTAAGCCATGTCTATGAAACTGGGCCATTAGCTTGTATGTATGCCACTCAATAACGTATATATCTATAGGTGCATTATATTTTGTTTCTTTGTTGTGTTCTAGATTGCTTTAATTTGCTAAATTCATATTTTCAAGCCAGTTTCTGGAATTAGTTTGAAAGGTCCTCTCAGAAACCCCAAAATCGGGTAATAACACATCAGATATGAATGTTATCTCTGTGCCGTCTGAATTCCAGACACTGTGTACACGCCATCCTAGCTGCTCGCTGCGTGACTCCATAAAAGAGCCTCTATATTTTCCTCTTTCTCGGAATAAAAAAAGCACACAGCACTTCTCCTTTTCATTCTTTTCCTGCCTCCATTAAACCAGGCTCCTTTCACGGCGCAGCCCGCGGCACGGCTCCATTCTTCAGTCACTCATAAATGTGAAGGGCTCCTCGGGGTCGGACTTTTTGTGCGAGGAGAAACAGCGGTCGGCAGGGGTCCCCCTCCTCCCCTCCTCTCCTCAGCCTCCGCGGGGAGAGAGGCCAAGTACTCAAAGACCTTCAGCTGGGCCTTAGAGGAGCCTGATTCACTGGCTCCGAACAAAGCAGGATCTCGCCCGTTTTGCTTCCCTCTCTGAAAGGACCCGAACACAGATCCCATGCTGTGTCTTGAGGAGGAGGGGAGGGCCTCCGCTCGACTCCTTTGAATGTAGGCCTATTTGCATTGGAGGACAAAACCCGCTCTGTTGATGCAAGAGGGGATATGGGATGCTGCCTTTGATAAATGCAGAACTGGACATTTTGAAAACTTCCTCAAGGAGCACAAAGTTCACCGTCGACCGCATGACACCCCAAAGCGCAGGCTCTCTGGCATCTGGAGCTTGGCGTTCCGTTGGAATTGAATGGCAAGGCCTGATGTTTCTGATTTGGAGAAGTGGGTCAGCAGTTGCTGGCAGCTGGTCCCTCTTTGGCACTTAACAGAGCATCAGTTCCCTGACAGCGCCCTTGCACGCCAAAACACAAACTCCACGACTCTTTTACAGCAGAAACGCACCTATTTAAAGCGACATCCGCCATTTTTCAGCTATAATAAACAACTTCTCTATAGTGTCGCCGTAAATTTAATTTACGATAGCTAAAAGTCATTTTAACGCTGTTATTTTAAACTCATGAAATACTCTAATATTTAAACGCAAGATTTTAAAGTCTAAACATCGAGCTTTACGTTAAACGCGTATTGACGTGCTGCGCGTTTGTTATCATGACACGGTGCGCCCACACGCCTCCTTTCATATATCATGTCATAGATCTCATCATAAACACGCCCGAACATTATTATGAATATAAACGCATTCTATTATCGCACTAAAACGCAGATAAAAAAAAAAATTAGAATATATGCATATCCAAATAAATCTGATAAATCCGGTTAATCGCAGATATTTGCATTATTTATCACCCACTAGAAGGCTATTATTCAAACGCGCAGCGTCGCGAAACGCATCGACTGCAGTATAATAATAGGAGTTGTTGGGTTATGATGATGGTTATGATGATGATGATGTACTTGCCTTATTGCTGTGAATATGATGCTGTGCCGTGAGCGTGTGTCAGTGTTCAGCTCTCTCTATGATCTCTGCTGCTCTTTGTGTTTCTCCGAACTAGTTTGAGCTGGTCGCATAGCTGTGCACTTACACTCACCCCCACTCTCTCTCTCTCTCTCTCTCTCTCTCTCTCTCTCTCTCTCTCTCTCTCTCTCTCTCTCACTCTCTCTCTCTCTCTC
>JAUMHQ010000094.1:2467803-2479583 GCA_032361165.1 Enteromius paludinosus | reverse complement strand
TTTAATAAATCTGCAAAAATGTCAACGAGTCTGTGTTTTTCTGTCAATATGGGGTGCTGTGTGTACATTAATGAGGACAAAAATCAATAACTTAAATGATTTTAGCAAATGGCTGCGATATAAAGAGTAAAGAGAGAAAAGTTTCCGTACACACTGTATATATATATTAACATTAATATTCTATATTATTATAATATTAAATGATTTTTATTATTGAAATTATATATATTTTTTAAGAATTTGTTTTTTGTAATTATTTTAATTATAATAGTTTAGCTTATTTCAGTTAGTTGTTAAAGCATTAAAAAAAAAAAATTCATTTGTTTCCTAATAATCAACATGAAAAGCATTTTTCTGGTCTTATTGTGAACGGTTTGTGCATTTTACTCAATGTTTATCTTCCTGATTTTCTCTGAAATGACTTGCTTTTCTCTTTTATCACCGCCCGTTAATTCCCAGTGGATCATTTCGTTGAGCATCCGGTTTCAATCAGAAATTTCACATATGTAAAATAATTTCAAATATGTTTTTTTTAAGAGTTTATAATAGAGCTGACACCAACCTATGTGTGTGTGTGTGTGTGGTGAATCAGACAGTGTGAGTCGAGGGAACTATTTTAAACTTCCTGTGCAAATGGCAAAATGTGATAAGAGTGAAAATAAGACATGGAGAGATGAGGTGAGAGGAGCAGATGGAGAAGGAAAGGAAAGAGCGAGTCCAGTGTGAGGAATCTGACACCTGTATCACAAACACACTAATATCCTCTCAATCTGTGTGTGTGTGTGTGTGTGTGTCTTTCAGAGATCTGCCGGAGGACGCTGAATCAACTGAAATCCAAAAACACTCAAAGTGCAAAGAAGTGCACTCTGACGCCTTAAACTCACACACTGAAGAAATACAGGGAGCCAGATAAATGGCTGACAAACAGATCAGGTGAGTTTGAGCTGTGACTCTTTTTTTACTCCAGAACACGAGCGAACGCCTAAAACCCAGCCACACTTCAACGTACTGTGTGTGTTCATGCTTTGCTGCAGTTTGCCTGCCAAGCTAATAAACGGCGGAGTGGCGGGACTGATCGGCGTGACCTGCGTGTTTCCCATCGATCTGGCCAAAACCCGTCTTCAGAACCAGCAGAATGGATCGCGCCTCTACACCAGCATGTGAGCGTTCAGTCATAGACGAGACTCAGTTCATTAGAGTGACTTGTGTCTGATGTGTGTGCTGTGCTCTGCAGGTCAGACTGCCTTATTAAGACCATCCGGTCAGAAGGATACTTCGGCATGTACAGAGGTACGTTGATCTGGGTAATTGTCAGCAAATAGCTGATTTGTGAGTGATGTCACTGAGAAAGTATGTTTGCCTCTCTCTCTCTCAGGTGCGGCGGTGAACTTAACTCTCGTCACTCCTGAAAAAGCCATCAAGCTGGCAGCAAATGATTTCTTCAGATTTCACCTCTCTAAGGACGGGTGAGACATAAACACGCACACACACACACACAGTAAACACACAAATCAATATAAACATGGTGACTGGCTCTTTGAGCTGACTGTGCCCATTCACACACACTAACACATCATCTGGGCGACACACTGCTTGGGTTCATTCCCGGCCCTTAACGTCAACAGACATTTTTAATCCAATATGTGAATATGAAACACACACATATATATATACAGTATATATTTTATTTTGAATTATATTAGATTCATATTTTATATACATTTTAATCTATTAAAATATAAAAAAACATATATATATATATATTGTGTGTGTGTGTGTGTGTGTGTCTCTCTCTCTCTTTCTCTCTCTCTATATATATAAGAACAAATACATAATAATGTAATAATTCATATATTATTATTATTATTATTATATTTAAATTAATATATCTGGGAAACACACAGAAAGATGCTGACTGTGGTGAATATATATATATATATATATATATAGTTAAAATATGATATAGGATATATATATATGATATGATATTTATATATTTTAATAAAATTAAATGTTATAAATTATAATAAATGAATAAAAGAAAATGTTGTTATATTGTTATATTTGTTACTACTTTTTATATTATTGTTATTTTATCAATTATATTGATTTGTGTGAGTATATATATATACATGTATATATTGAATTGTGTATATAAATATACTATAGTACTATATATATATTTTATTATTTAATTTTTTTGATACACACATTCGCAAACACACACACACACACAGCTCAGTATTTCTCTCTTCTCTATGGTATTATTATGGTATTTATCCAGCACTACGGTTCACATGAAAACAGCATGGTATTACCACTTGATACAGCCCCTGACATACCGACACTGTCAAACATCTCAATCAATTCAGCACACAGTGTAACATTACCTGACCCGCATTAATATTAAATAAGGGTGGAAGCACACAGACAATACCCACAATGCCCTTCTTCATCACTTCTCCATGGTGACCAAACACGGCACCGGTGAATTATTGACTGCCCAGTCAGAGTGTGAATTATTAACGACCCTCGGTGTGTGTGTGTGCGCTGATAATGAGAGCGGCTTCATCTCTCGTTTCCTCAGGCAGAAACTCACTCTACTGCGAGAGATGCTGGCCGGCTGCGGGGCGGGAACGTGTCAGGTGAGCGTGCAAACACACACACACACACACAGCCTCCATTAATAGATGTTCCACTATTATTTTCTTCAAGTCTGCACACAGACGATTCAGCAGCAGCCAGATCATCGTGTTCGTAATGGCCTACCAGACAAAACACAGATGCATTAAGGGTACAAACCCACTCCCATTACACATTCCCATCAGACACGCGTCAGCTCATCTGCCGCTAACAGCCTTTGTTGAGCACTTCACCTGAAGCAGCTGCTCATTCACAACCAGCTACGTATATGCTTTTCATGACGTTTGGTTCCTTAATGTGTGTATTTTTCCACAGTGTGAGACTAAAGTACCCCTTCTGTGTCGAAATTATCCTCAGAAACAGCCACAGGCTCCTCAGATCATTGAGATGCTTTCCATTCACATATTTGCAAGGATATTTCGGGATGCTGCATAAAAACACGCAATTATACATGAAAAGCCTATATCTAAAATATGCACAAAAACTATTCAATTTAATCTTACGTGCTCTTGACAATTTTATTCGTTTTATTTTTACATTTCTATTAGCTTTCATTTATTTTTATTTCGGTTTTAGTCATTTTAGTGCTTGATAATTGTCAAAGCAATATTTTTTGTTTCATAATTTTCAAGTAATACATTTATACGTGAACTTTTTTTCACTACATTATGTTACAGAATAATAATTTAGAGAAAACCTGATGTTGACAAATAAATTAACATTCAATCTATATTTCAGATTTGGTTGGGTTTTCCCAGATCGCATTACACACACACAGATATTAGGGCTGTAACGATACACAATATGAAACCGAAATCGCGGCACTCAGATCTATGATCCTGTGTCGCGGTGTGATAAGAGTGCATCGCGACACACCCCGTGACTACCTTGAATTGCGCGCAGATGACATATCACACATGCACGGTTTTGAAATGAGCTCACGGCTCCCATTTCTTTGCGTGTAGATCTGTTTTTTCCTCTGGCGTATGTGATGTGCTGCACGCGCCAGCATCAGGGGTGCGCTCCCGTATTATTGGCATAGTTAGTAAAAATGACTTTCTGTATTATTCCTTGTAACACAGAGGCTGAATTAATACTGAGCTAAAATAACTCACTTAGAAAATTAATGCAACCCTTCTTATAAACCTGCATCGTACTGTCAAACCAAATGAGCTTGTTGTTCAGATATACACCCAGGTACTTTTGTGATGTAACAATCTCAACTTCTGACTCGCTTATATTCACTGGCATCACTTAATGAGGAAGTCTGTTAAAACCTTGGTCTTACTAGCATTTAGCTAGAAGACTATTTGTTTCTCACCAGTCGACTTTTAAAAGCTCCCTTTATTCACTGTCATCATGATCATTTGTACACCCAACAACTGCTGAGTCATCAGAGAACTTCTAGAGATGAGTTTTTGGAGTAAGACTGGAAATCTTATGCATAAAAGGTAAATAAAAAAGGAGCTAGAACCGATCCTTGGGGAACACCAGTGCAACATGCAACTAAATGCGAGACACAATATATTTTAAGATCCAAAAAACTTCAACATTTAGTTGAGGTAACATTATGTAGATATACATAAATATATATTAATCATAAAATCAATAGCAATTTATATTTATAAATAAAACTATTTTATTTCAGACAGACTGAAAAAAATGAAGTGTGTTTTAACTCAAATTAACTTGTGTTGTGCTCCACTGTTGATAGCTTTCTTTACTGCTTTAACTAATAGATTTAAACGGATCGTAGTGATCCAGTCATGTGACATCTCAGAGGTGATCGGCTTCCTGTCAGCATGTGGGATTAAATGATGGGATTACAGCAGACTCCTGGATGAAGATCGACATGCTGTTTCCAACCAGCGATATCTTACTCCAGTAATCCCATCAGCCAGTGCCGAGGACCTCCTGTCCACCCACAGACCCCTTCAGATTTGATTAAACGTGTAATTGGGTCTCCAATGACAGTGGTGCTAGCGCACATAAACACGTCCCCCGTGTCGCTAGTGCTGCTGATGTTACTCAATATTTATGCTTATCTACACTTCATACAGACATATGAACCCTGATCAGCTTCCTTCCATAATACGTCACATTATAGCAGTGAAATGGGTTGTGGATATGTGTCTGAACCTTGGCATGTAGGAGGATATCCTAATTATATGCTTTTGTTTGTGGTTGTTCCCTGCAGAGATGGTAATTGCATAAAAGTACAGGCTTTTAGACGAGGCTCATTTATGGCAAGCTAAAGGAGAGGCGTTGAGATCAGTGTAGGATTACTAAACAATCGTCTTTACTACAGGAAACCAGCTTTAGGTGTCAAACTGTGACTTTTAGCTCCATGTTTAAATACATGTGTGGCCCTTTAAATGTGCTTGTTCTCGTTTCTCATTGGTTCTGGGGTTTTCTCTAACCTGGTTTGTGTTGTGTTGCAGGTCATCATTACAACACCAATGGAGATGCTGAAGATTCAGATGCAAGATGCTGGAAGAATCGGTAAGAATCTGAACAAAAAACAAAACAAAAAAAGAGGAAGGAATGAAGAGATGGAGGTGAGCTGAGAAATCTAGACACAGGGCCGGGAAGAGAGATGAAGCGCTGCCACCTTGTGGTCATATTTCTAAACATTGGTGTTAGATTTAACATATTTTTTTACATATTGAGCAGAACAGCTACAGCTTAATTAATACTTTTAATGTTTTTTTTTTTTTTTGTGAAGAACTAGAAAGGTTATATGTGTAAAAATGTACTGTCAGCAATAATACGTTAAAATATTATTCCGTATGGATGAATATTATTTATTCAGTATATTAAATATATAGTTGTTTTTTTTATATTTTTATATATATTTTTTAAATACTGTATATAAATATTTTTCTGCATTAGGTTTTTTCTATATATTTTTAAATATATATATATATATATATAGATATAGATATAATTATTTGTTGTTTTTTAAAGTACTGTATTACTGTAAAGTAAATATTACATATAATTTTTATAAAAAAAAAAAAAATAGATATAAATAGTGTATGATAAATGTTTTTCCATTTTATTTTTCTTTCCTTTTTAATTTTTTTAAAATCTTTAATTGATTATTTTTAATTTAAGAATATTAAATATTGAATTTGGTTTTATCAGTATTTTTTTTCTATTTTTAAATTGTTGATAAACATCATCTGGTACAGATTTTTTTTTTATATTTAATATTAAATTTATTTAGTATATTATTTCAGTATATTTCTTTAATTTGTTAAACAGTTTTTTTTACTTTTATTTTTTCTGTTTTTAAATAAATATAGATTTGATTGATTTTGATATTAATTTATTTTGTTATTTTTGTCTTTAAAAGACTGAATATTAAAACTCGGCAGTATTGAATTTTAAAACAGTCAATGTAATTTTTTTCATTATTTTAATCATTTACTATTTTTAATGTTTTTTTGTTGTTGTTTTCTAAAATACTGAATTCAATATTATTGATGTTCAATGATTTCAGTATTATTTCAGTTTTTTATACTGAATATTAAGACATTATTAGTAAAAAAGAAAAAGAACCTTAAACCATGTGTGTGTGTGTGTGTGTGCGCAGCGGCCCAGAGGAAGCTAATGCCTCAGACTGTGGCCCCCGGGGGCCCTGTGGAGGTGTCCCCCACAGCTATGCAACTCACCAGACAGTTACTGAAGGAAAAGGGCATCGCGGGTCTGTACAAGGGCCTGGGAGCCACGCTGCTCAGGTTAGAGAACAAACACGCAAACACACATCCCACAATCAGTCGTCAGATCACACACTATCTCAGCTTTGTGTTTCCCTTCCTTCAGGGACGTCCCGTTTTCTATCATTTATTTCCCTCTGTTTGCTAATCTGAACAATCTGGGGAAGAGAGGAGTCGACGGGCCCGCTCCCTTCTACGTCTCCTTCTTATCGGGCTGCGTTGCGGGCAGCACAGCCGCCGTCGCCGTCAACCCTGTAGATGGTGAGCCGCTGATGTTTGAAAAATAATGCCGTGAGCCGCTTAAATATGCACTAAAGAGCAAGGGCAAGAGAGATGACAAATACATATCTGTCAGTACTGAAAATATAATTAAAAATTGTTTTCATCTAATTAAATCAATAATTAATATAAATATAATCAAATTAAACCCTGAATATTAAGTATTACATACTTTTTCTGTTTTTTAACTATAAATAATAAATATTGACTGTTTTATATTAGTTTTGTAATTTTGTTTATTGCTGAATATTAAATATTTTTCAGTGTGTTTTCTTTTCTATTTTTGAATTGCTGAATATTAAATATGGCATATTTTTTACATTTCTTTTAAAGTACATTTTAGAATACTATAAATAATGCAATATTAAATATTAAATTTTTCAATATTTTTTTAAGTTTTTGAAATACTGAATATTAAATATTGCATGTGTTCTTATAGGGCTTTATATTATTATAAAATTATATATTAAATAATACAAATATTTTTTATATTAGATTTGTATATTTTTATTATTAAATATTAAAGAGTTTTCAATGTTTTTTCTTTACTGGTTTTCAAATCCTGAATATTGAATATTTCTATTTTTTATTTTTTTTTCCTTCTGAATTTTTTAAAATACTGAGTATTTTTTTTTTTTATATTAGTTTCTGTTTTTTTATTATTGAATGTTAAATACTATACATTCTTTAGTGTTTGTTTTGTTCATTATTTATTATTGATTATTACATATTTTTCAGTATATATTTTTTAAAATATATTTTTTAATGTTAAATATAGTATCTTATATTATTATTTGGAAATATTATTTTTGTGTATTAAATATTAGATGTTTGCAAATTTTGTAAAAAAAAAAAAAAAAAAAAAGTTGCTGCTTACTTCAAATGTTCCAAACCAGTCACGTTTATCTCTGTCAGTATTTTAAGTAAGCAGTATACACCAGCTTTTGGAACGGAGTGTATATGTGAGCAAAAACTGTTGTGCAATGCAAAAAGCAACATCTGTGCGGTTTCGTAACTGACCGTTGAACCGTGTGTGTGTGTGTGTGTGTGTGTGTGTTTCAGTGATAAAGACCAGGCTACAGTCACTGACACGAGGAAGTCAAGAGGACACTTACAGCGGGGTGACCGACTGCATCAGGTGATTTGGTTTTTATTTGCCAGTGAGGTCATCAGATGACCTTATTTAAAGTGCCACCTACTCTATTATGCCATTTTTAAGACTTCTAATATTTTAGGAGTCTCCTACAATAGGTCTACATGCATGCACTCACAAAACCCCTCCCTCCCCTGATCCTATACTCTGCTCTGATTGGTCAGTTGGCCCAGTCTGTCGTGATTGGTCTACCGTACACAGCAGTCATCAGTAAAACTACGTTTGTGGGTGGGGTCAAGTTGTTCACAGCCGGCCAACGTACCATACCTGTCAACCCTCCCGTTTATATTTCAACTATTTCTCCGTATTTTTTATATTACTACGAAAAAATTACCACTTGGCAAATTTAATATGTTTGCTACATTTACCGTAATGACGTCACCTTATCCAGGGTTGTCCGGTTGCCAGATCTTGTTTGCGGGGTGGATAAAATAAACCATTAACGATGCAAATATTAACTACATTTTCATGTTTAAAATGTATTTTTGGATCAGGCTTACTTTGTGTGTGAATAAAATAAAGAAATAAACATGTAAATTGAGATATAGCGTACTCTTCAAAAGGCTATGGTTTAATTGATTAAATATAAGGGCCGCAAGGTGCTGTGCTGCTTTGTTTACTGCGGTTACTGGGGAAAAAGACTCCACCCCCTTCCCCAACGACACGCCCCACCCGCGGCGGTCTCCCGTATTGTGGTGCCTAAATGTTGACAGGTATGCAACGTACTAACGACTCATTTAGGCTTTGTTTTGGGAGACAAGAACTTTATTTATTATGTACTTTCAGATTTATTTGTAGATTGTTTACATTCACATACAGCTACATCACGCACTGCATGAAAGGCCGTACTGGAAATGGTATAATAGGGGCACCTTAACTAATACCAATTTTTGATGCATTTTCCATCCGTTCACAGGAAGATTTTACGCAACGAAGGTCCCGGTGCTTTCCTGAAGGGGGCGTACTGCCGAGCTCTCGTCATCGCGCCGCTCTTCGGCATCGCTCAGGTGGTTTACTTCCTCGGCGTGGGCGAATACATCTTGAGCTACCTGCCCAAACGAAACAACTAAGCACCCGTCCCATCGTGCATTGCACCCCCCGAAGGATCAAAGCGTAACGTGGACCAGTCTGACAGATTTTTATCGTTTGTTGTCGTGCCGTTTTCGTTCAAAGCGCAGTGTGTTTTTATCTGAATGTGGTGGTTTTAAAACTGAGCGTAAAGTGAGATTGTGTTTGCCAAGCTGCCTGTTTTTAGTTCTTTTTGTCTCGTCCGGTCTCACGCTGAGACGAAATGATGTTCTTTTACGAGCGTTTAATCGTTGAGCCATCGTCCGATTACTGATATTTAAAGCGTGAAATCAACACTTATTAATTATGTACCGAAATATCAACCCAACATGAAGCTCTTTCTGGTTGTTAATTTCCTGGAGCATGAGGACACGTCATGTTGATTAGTTTGCCCTTTATATTAGCCGTTTGCGTCTTTCTTACGAATGCTTTTCCTCGGAGCTCAGAACGACCTTGAGGAAAAGTGGAACGAAGTGTGACGCGAGAGCAGCATATCTTTGTGCCCTTATATTTCGAAACGACACGTCGGCTCTGGAGGTTAATTTAATTTAATTTCTCAGAAATCTGTGAATGGAGAATGTGAATCAGACTTGAAAGCATCTCTTAAATTGACTGCATCAAAATGTAAATGCCTCCAAATGGGGGGGCCGTTAAACTTCTGGAAAGTTCCCAGACTTTAGGAGATAATCATTCTAGATTAGGAGATCCATGGCTGCAGCACAAAGGAAATTCATGTAACTGATTTTTATATTTGGCGGATCTGACTCTAAGCAAAATTGGCATTTAATATGGTCCTTAAACCTCATTTAAACCATATTTGTAGGTGCTTTGAAGTTTAATTAATACATTTTGGGTATGGCCAAGTGTTTTTTCCCCTCATTTAGGACGGGACACGTGTGCAACATCATACGAAGTGTGCAGTTATTTCACAAATGTTAAAAGCACAAGCAGTTTTTATCAGTGCTGTTATTGCTTACTAAAATTACAACTATTGAAAGCATTAAAAAAAAATATATATTTTTTTTAATTTCACTACGTGAAAATTTGGAAATGCTTGGAATTAATAAAAAAGTGACTTTAGCACAGACTAAAATTCAAAAAGCAAATTAACTCAAATAAGTTGGAAAATATGTAAAAATATTTGACATATTTTAATAGAAACTGATAGTATATAAATTACGATTAATCACATGCAAAATAAAATAAAAGTCTTTGTTTACATAATATATTATATTATATTTGTGTGTGTGTGTGTGTGTATATATATATATATATATATATATATATATAAATTAAATACGTGTAAATACATGTAAATATTTTCTAAATATATACTGTATGAGTATCTTTATATATACATACATAATAAATATGCACAGAACACACACAAAGCTTTTATTTTGGATGCGATTAATTGTTTGGCAGCACTAATATAAATAAAATAAAAATAAGAAATGTTGCTTTGGGAACTAACTGAAATAGGTTTACGTACTAAAATGACTAACTGGAATAAAAAACAATAATATTCAGGATTATATAAAAAAAAAAAACACACAACAAAATTATCAAAATGAAATGGAAATGATCATTCAAAATATTAATAAAAACTATATTAGTATAAAAAATAATACCTATGTCAAATGTCATGTGACCTAATTAATATTCATGGGCAAAGCTTACACTCTTTATATTGTGTCCCACCTACTGCAAACCCACTTTAGCTAGCTACAGATTTCCTGTTTAAAAAAATACTGTAATATTACAATGAAAACTTTCACAAACAGTAATGCACTTACTAGCTTCACATCTGTCGGGTGAGATCTAAGAATACTAATACACTAAATCGACAACAAAAAACACCAAAGTAAGAAAAAACCTGTAATGTGCATATCGATTGTAATCTTGTGAACTACGATGTCTTCCCACAATGCTCCATCATACCGCAATGCATTGTGGGAGATGTTATTAGTCATTCCAAGTCGTCCGAGAAGCCGAAAAGCACAGACGTTTGGAAGGAAGTCATATTTATTGATAATCCTGATGATGTAAACACACTTCTCGTATATTTGTATGGATAGTTTTATCTGTGTCTGATTGTTTGTGTGATCATTGTTGATTACTGTGTACTGTACATAAGCAGATGATGTTATGAAGCGATTGTGTTTTTGGTTTTGTATGCGATGGCTTATTTGCACACCTCCCCTGTTCCTTCTCCTCATGTTTTTTTTTGGCGTCTGGAAGAGTGAATAGTTTACGTGGTTGGAGCCGGAGTTGGAATGAATCAGTGTTGGACTCGTGTTAGTGCGCGCGAACAAACCAAGCGAACAAACCCCAGCGCGCTCACGTCTCTTTTACTTGACGCTGTTTGCTTTTATTTCTCGCAGAGGCGTTGGGATCGATCCGAAGCCTGTTGGGGGCCGTCAAAACCCCCCCAAAAAGACAATGTTTTGGCTCACAGTAGTGCTGCCTGTGTGTGCAATCAAGAGCGTCAATATGGCTCGGTGTCGTACTGCCAAATGATCCCTGACCAAATACCTCTGACTCTCTTCCCAGTACTGAATATACTCCGCCGTTTAAAAGATTGGGGTCACAGAGATTTCTGGGATACTTTTATTCTGTAAGGATACATTAAAGTGACGGTATAGAACTTTATAATGTTACAATAGAGTTCTGTTTCAAATAAATGCTGCTCTTTTGAATTTTCGAATAATTTTGAATCAAAGAGTCTTGAAAAAACAAATCTATTGTGTATTTGACAAAAAATGAGGAATTAATTGTTATCAATAATGAGCCTAATGGGTAACACTTTATAATAACTACACACTATGAATGATTAGTTAAGCATTTATTTCATCCTTTATAAACCATTGTTATGCGTTAGTAAACAGTTTACAAGTGCATCTATAAACGCCTTG
>JAUMHQ010000094.1:2444079-2458722 GCA_032361165.1 Enteromius paludinosus | reverse complement strand
GTGCTGTAAGCGTAGAACGACCAAAGCCTGACAGCGGACCTAGGGGAAACCCGAGGTTTGTTGTCATTTTTTAATGTTTCCCTCTGGTTAAACACTGGCCCCTTCTTGGCCCCCCTAGTAAAATTTGTCTAGTACCGCCACTGCTCACCAATGGAAGTGAATGAGAGTCTAAACAGATGATAACTGATAACATCACAATGATCATGCACACCACTCCAGTCCATCAGCTAAAAGTTGACAGAGGAGAAAAGCAAAATAGATGTATTATACCGAAAGCAGTGTTTGTGAGTACATCGCTGCTTTGTTTCCTTTACCATGGAAACTGCTATTTTAACCTTGCATAATAACTTCACGGTGCACTTTCAGATTTAAAACTCTGCAGGGTGCTTTCATTTATTTAGAGCTGTGTTACACACTGCATGAAAGATCATTTTCAGAAATCCATAATAGGGGCACTTTACAACATTACATGCAACATACAACTGTAATAAACACTGACGAGAAAAAACAGTCAACCCAAATTTGAAATGCAATGCAGGGAATGTCAGTTTAAGGATTTTCCTTGTAAATTTGACAGGAATTAACCATTTAACAGGTTTTTTACTCATTTTTTTTTGTCTAGAACTGTTTCAGGGTGTTTTTACTTGAGTAAGCGTCATCATAGATTTAAGACCCACATTTAAGCTTGAGTTTTAAAGTTAAAACATTTTAAGGATGCTGCCGTTTCTTACAAAAATGCAGCTTTTTGTTTTAAAATACGTTGATTCATTCTGACGGCACCCATTCACTACAGTATAAAGGACCCAGCAAGTGAGGAAACAGCACTTTTAAAAATCACTTGAAATAAGAATAACAATCAGTGTTTTTTCAGACGACAAGGTCGCCGTAAGAGCAGCACATGCCATGCAGACACGCTTCATTGAGCATCAGGTCATCCTTACGGCAGCTTATTAAAGACGTAACACGAGCGTAAAGGTTACATAAGAGCATTATTATCTGTGCTCTGTTCACTGTGGGTCCTGAGGGGAAATCTGCTGGATTTATTCCTCAGACCGTGCCGTAAAATAAATCACATTTGCGTTTAATGTTTCCTAATCGAAGCACACGTGAGCCAGACAAAATTGGTTTAATCCGTCTTTCTTACTTTAGAGACAAGCGCTCACCTCAATCACTGACCTTTGCTCCGTCACTCCAGTGCGACCACCAAACTGCTCTCTAAATTAACTCAACCGGTAGTTCTCCACACCATTACGTTAAAAAAATGAACTAAAGCAGCATTAAAGATGAATGAGTCCCTGCAGGAAGTGCTGCTCCTGCGAGAGGAGGCCGTCGGGCCTGCGCCGTGTGGTCTGGAATTGACTAGAAATTCGTTTCTACGGCCACCAATGATGTTCTCAGAAGGTCACACGCTGTTATTCTCGACTGCATGCTGCATAAATGATCCTCGGCACACTGCACGCTGAGAGAAAGACAGAGAGAGAGGGAAATCAGCGCCATCTCTGTTTCAAAAGTCACTCGTTTAGAAGGACAGGACTTTTAGTACAAGTCAATTAGTACTCTGCTGGGCGCCGTTATTTCAAGGGTAATGTTAACACATTTGAAATTACATGCTCGTGTAGACATGGCTGTTTTGACATTTAGGAAATTGACAGTCTATATATATATATATATAATTTTTAACCTGTACCATGGGTTCCACAAAAATAATAAGATGTAACTATTTGAAAATCTGACCTCATGTAAATGCTGACTTTTGGATGAGATGAGCACTATTTGCAATCTGAGGGTGCAAAAACATCCAAATGAAGTTCTTAGCCATGCATATAATAAAAAAATACGTTTTAATATATTTACATTTGAAAATATACGTATATTTCTTCATAGAACATGATATGGTGATTTTGGCATAAAATAAAAATTTATCATTTTGACCAACATATTGCACTGTTGGCTATTTCTACAGATGAACCCGTGCTACGACTGCTTTTGTAGTCCAGGGTGGCATTTCTTGCACTGTAGGTGAGTTCTGCTTGTAATGCCACAATCTATCCGCTAGAAGTCGCCACTTCGACACGCAACTCCTCGGCTGCCTGAGACGCGTGATTGGCGTGCGCAATGAGTGAAGGCGCAGGGCTTTACTGTGGGACAGCGCTGATTTACAGTCGTTCACGTGTCACGTCTCTCGATCTGTTCATCTTCCTGTGCGTGCGAACCGGGTGAAAGGCGTTTAAGAGTGGAAGCCTTTGGGAACATGGACTCGTCCCCATCGGGATGGAGACCGACCAGCTCCACCTGCGGAGTCTCATCTGCGCCAGCGGCACACAAATTGGATGTTACGCAACAACGGGTTAATAAAGCAGAGCTTCAGTTAGTGTTTCGCCGACTACTGTGGCACCAGGTGCATGCTCAACACTCAAAGGATTGAAACAAGGTTGCATTACACGTTTTTCCAAACACTCGAGCGCGAGACACAAAACCATTCATCAATTAACAAGCATCTATTTTCTTACAAGTACTTATTTTCTTTAAGTAATTAAAATAAGATATAAGATGCAACTAATCTAGCTTTACTAGCTTATGTATTAGACACTACAGTGTTGCATTTCAGCACATATTGGCAATAAATAATATTTTATTTATAAAATGTAGATTTTTTTAGGTACTAGCGGAGGAATGTACCGGAAGTCTTCATCAAGTGCTATTGCAAAGTTACTTTAGAGCTACAAGTATGCACAGAATTTGGTTGATAGATGGCAAAAATCTGCAATTAGTTACCAGTGACTGTGGAATAATTAATGGGAGCGTTTGCAGCAGCAAAGCAATACATGTTTAATGTAATCAGCAATACTATAATTAGTATATATTGGCCTAGAACCTTATCAACTTGCACCTAGCCTACTCAAAACACACACATACACTGTTTGTTGTATATTTTCTAAATAAAAGTAAAAGAAGAAAAAGACAGCCACTGTTAAAAAATGGGTGTTGAAACTATTTTTCAATATATTTCTAGCGAGTTCCACAAACAATTGCAAAGCAACAGCAAGTAACACTGAATTGCACGTACTCCAGTATTCCTTGTTTTACTTACAGCTAGTATAGTGACATAATAATGCCGATTATAGTTGGTTGTAAGGAATAAATGTCAAAGCGACCTGACACAGACGTGTTCAATCAGACCTTTTAGCCTGCGCGCTTTATTCCCACAGAAGCAATACATTTCAGTTTGTCAAAGCGTTGATGGATGTTATATATGTGCATGCATATAGACACAATAACAGCTCCGGAGCATCCTCTACCCCAGCCCACCCCACCCGCGGGGCAATGTCTCACAGCACGGCACCGTGAGTGTGTGTGTGTGTGTGTGTGAGGAAGGAGAGAGAGAGAGAGAGAAAGTAGATGTGTGCAGACAACCTGCCTGCGCGTAATTCTGGGAGGACTCTCCGCCGAGCAACGACACAATAAACACTCACGGAACCGCAAGAGTTTCCCCCGGTGGAGTAACAATAAGCACTTGAATCACGTCACACCATCCAGTCAGGAGTCCATCATCAATCTGCAGCCATGTATCTGAACAGGGAGGAGGAGTACAGCAAAGGTAAGTGCTTTTATTTCTGTTGCCATTAAACTTGTAGGAGTATCTTCCTCTCACCTTGGAGGGACGCATGCCTCTGGCACGGACGGGTCTGGTGGGGTCGCACAGGTGGGGGTTGCAAAACGGCACTATCGCACCTGTCACGGGGTCATCACTTCTTTGCCCCCTTGTTTTACATCGTTGTCCGAGCGCGCGCGCAAACAAAAGAGCCGGGCGCGCACTAATGACTGTTTGACATTGACACGCGCTCTCGGGGCGTTTGCATTGACAGCGATTACCGTGGCGTGCTGGATTTGATAAATAACTTTGATTTGAGGTCCCGTGAAGGTCTGTCGTTGCGTAACGATACGCGAACGCTGTCTTATCGAAGGCTCAATCGGGGCTACTTGTTGTGCGCTTCGTCCTTGATAGAGCTTCGCGCTAAGAGACTTGAGGAAGGACAAATGACTAAAACACAAGGTCAAAGCATCTCGAAGCGGGCTAGACGGTGCCTCGTCCGCGTTATACGCACCGTTACACGCGAACCGTGGTGTTGTGGGGAATCTTTATGATGATTCCGTGGGCGTTTTGCTGGGGTACGGTGGGCTGTTATTTGTGTCAGCTCTCCCACGTGTTTCCGAAGCGTGATTCCCCGTGAATTCACAGGGTGTCCACTACAATTTTCCCCGGTGTCCCTCCCACGGTAGCTAAATGAATTCGCTTCGGGGCTCCGGAACGGAGGTGACTGGAATTAAGAGTGGAGGCGCTTCGTTCGGGCCACGCCAGCAACACCTGCTGCTACCGAGAGCCAGAAAGCAAAAGACGGTGTTTGATATTCGGTAATGGCCGTGAGGAGATAATAACCGTGGCGTGAATGCAACTGTGTGTGTTTGGAAAGGAAAGGTGGTCACGGATAAGCACTCAAATACCAGTCTAACATGAGGCGCGCAGGACAGACCTGACTCCGAAATGAGCTCTGCTGTCTAATTCGATTTTTCGCACTGAAATTAACTAGCAAACACGAGTGATCCCATTCTGAAAGTACGTTTCTAAAGTATTCGTAATAAAACGAACCATGCTTGAACGTTGTGAATTGGTTCTCTGAACTACCCAGATGGCACAGGTACGTCTGCAAGATGTCTGTTAAAGATCTCTTGATCTGGAAAGCATCCGCTGTCTACAAACGTCTGGTAGACACATTCTAAGTCTTGAAGACATCTAATAGACATCTATTTGACATCTAAGAGGAGACGTCCAACAGATGCATAGCATACGAGCAAGCAACCTAAACAATACGTCTCACAGATGTAAATGCAGAGCGTGCTAGGAGTCTGTCACACAAAGAATGTTCCATGTTTGCTTGGAAGGGCATCATAATTACTGTTATGCCATTCTAATTAAGGCGTTATTTACTAATTAAGACATCATTTAGTCCATTTAGGGACAATTCCCATGAGAAGGTTCAGTAGGTTTGCTTTTTTTCTCGTCCCGAAAAGGTTAGCAGAACGTGCCCACTAGTGGCTGGGACTTTGACTCAGCGATTCCAACCTTTTGAACCTATTGAAGTATGCAGTGAACGTTTTTCTTGACAACCGAGACATGTCCTGTAAAGCTTTTGTCTGTGGCTGAGTTAATTGGTGAAGTAGGCAGATGTTGTGCAAGCCCCGTACTTTAAGCTGTTGTCTCTGGTGCTGTTTTATTATTACAGTCGTGTGTCCCTGATAAAGAGATGCTTTTGCAAGTATCACATGAATGATCACAACTGTGGGTTTGCGACCCACTAATTGTGTTCGATTAAAAACGGCAAAACGCTTAATGAGATAACTTGTTTTGAGGAACGAACACCGAATCACGAACAGACTGTAGAGACGTTAAACACAATCTGGAGCCTCACCCTCTCTCCTACTGTTTCCACGAGACATATTTAACTTTCATGCTTGTTACTCTTCCTTTTAATTACTTGTTTTTAATAAATACAGATGACAATGAAAGTGTGACTTCAGTATGAGCTTCAAACCAATTTAACCTCTTATATAAAGTGCCGTTGCATATACATCCAGGGCTTTATCTATACAGTTTAACAAATGGTGGGTCCATTAGTGGTTATTGCATCTCTCTCTCTCTTTCGCTGTGTGTGCGTTTCATTGATTTATGTCATTGATAGATGGAGTTACTCACTAGAATGGACCAAATATTAAAGATGGGGGGCATTAAATGTAAAAGTTCAAGAACTGCTTTTCATTTATCAAGTCTAATTCTGGCCCCTCATACTAGATAGGTTTGTGTGTGTGCGCGATTGCATCGAGTCAAGAAGTGGACAGATTGCAGCTGATAAGTGAGGGAATGGACCAAACGGTGAAAAAAAAGTGTATGTGTGTAAATATGGATGTGTCACCGAGGCACAGAAGATGACAGGAGGGGTATAATGTGCCGAAATGATTGACAGCTCATGTATTATTCATGCAATCCTGTTGATCTGAAAGAGAGAGAAAGATGGAGAGACACAGACAAACAGAGAAAGAAATAAAAAGAGACAAATTGCCTGTGCCTCCGTAGACAGTTCTGTATTTAAATCTTGAGCGACTGCGGTGTCAAACCAACAGCGTTTTCTCATTAAATTGCGGCAATACAGATTTTAAGTGTATTTTTGTGCTAAACACCACAGATCTATAACCAAGATCAATGACTGTGAATCTTTGTTGAATGCATAATTGCTCCTTACGTATTAGTATTGGGTATCTTGATTCATCCTAGTGACTTTTTTTAGCTTAGACCTAGTTGTTTAGATTTCTTGAGTAGGTTGCATCAATGAGTTTGTGTTCCCATTCAGTTCAATGGCAGATGCTCTCATCTAAATGTCATGGAAGAGATATATATATATATATATATATATATATATATATAAGAAAAACTAATTTATACTATCTGATATTGGTGAAACATCTACGATAGTATAATACATTTGCAGCAGTTCAATGTTGCTTGCGTTGCAAGTCTTGAATGCCCATCAAAGAAGAAATATACTTTTTGACCACTTTTTGGTCTTATTATCATATAAATGAGTAAAACCAGCATGTCTGCAAAGTCAAAATAGTGCCAATCTCTTATTGTTTCCAATAGTTTTATTTGTCACATTATGTGGGACTGCTGAGCTTCGCTTTTTTATCTTGTCATAGAAATCAGACAACAATAATTACGAGTTGTATAGTAATTGTATTATATATTGTCCTTTGGCCAGCCAGTTGTGCACCAAAGCAGTACCTTCCCAAAAAGCCTATATTGCCAGTTTAGCGTCATTTTAGTTGTGTATGCTCATCAGTCATTTTTACACATTCAGAAATTGCTATTTACATACTTACTAAACAGTTTACGCTGGACAAACGGCACGCCCCCTTTTGTTCCACTTAGACAATTTCAGTTCGAGAACATGTTTTGTTCGTTCACTATAGACCAGGCTTCATCAGTTCTTACCCTGGAGGTCCAATGCACTGCAGAGTTTGGATCTAACTCCCCTGAGCATGTTAATCGTTGTATAAGGATCATTAGAAACTCAGTTTTTTATCAGGGTTGGAGCTAAACTGTGCATTGGACCTCCAGGGTAAGATTTGATGAAGCCTGGTATAGACGGTATAGAAGCATGTTTACACTTGTCTTTTGTGCATGTGGACAACATCCGGATACAGGTCGTATGTTAATGCGTAGTGTAAACGCAGCCAAAGTAATCGGATCAGCCTGTTTACCTGGTGTAATATTTTTGTTTAACCAGTTCACCCCTTTGAATCCTACTGATTTGTCAACAGGTTCAAGCATTTCTATTCCTATTAAGGTGTCTACACTGAGCATTCCCTGTTGAAAAAAAACACCATAGGCTGGTAAAGTTGGTTTTGAAGCATGGATGCTGGTTTGGGCTGGTTTAAGCTCAAGGAATTGTTTGCTTAGCACATGACCAGCTAAGAACCATCTCAAACATCCATGTTTCAAAACATACAGTACCTAACCAGCATAGTTGTTTTTTTCACTCTGATTGTACCCTTAAACTGGTTATAATCTAAATACAATGCTCCATGTAAACGGGGCTAGTGATATATGAATATACTTTGGCTTCAAAGTCCCCAAAAATGCACAAAACTATTCTGGTTCACTCTGATTCGTTCAGTAAAGGAGTGTGTTTGTTTAGTAGGTCCGGCCAATGCAGTCTGTGCTCATTCTGCAGTAGAAAGCTGTTTGCTTGCGTTACGATCAGTTTTTGATGGCAGTATAAGGTCGTTGTTCACTTAAAAGATTTCATACAAAAACACAGAGTCATTTGCAATCGAAACACCATCCAAAGTTACAGAGCCATGTTCCCCTTTAGATATATTACTTCCAGCTTCAAGAGTTTCTGAAAGCCAGGTCGAAGATGGCCGCTGGACCCTTGGAGAGTCGCTCTTGTGATCCGTGTGCAATCTGTTGCGTTCTCTGTCACAGGCTGGTCATGCGATTGATTTTACTGGTGTGTGGACGTGACCTTGAATGAAGTGAGAAGGCCCAGTGGTTCATTTTCATGCTTCTTATGGTGCATTCTTCAGCAGTAAAATTCAATTATCGTCACGAACGGAGAGAAGCGTGTGACCTTACGAGTGAGCGTGTTATATATGAGAGTCGCAAAGTTTGACTTTTTCTGTTCTCTTCAACATTCACCGTCACAATCGGTTCACTGAAGGACACTGGGTCTGGAAGTTTTCAAACGGAGAAGTTTAAGTGCAGGTTTAATGGAGTAATTGTTCATAATTTGGCCCCTTTAAAATGCCGGAAAGCGCCGCTATCTGATCCGGCGGTCTGATGAGCGATTAAAGGTCCGTCTGTCTCATTGATTAATGCTAATTTCGACCCCGGGGTCGGGCCGAATCAAGACAGTAGCCCGAACGCCCCCCAGTGCACGATGACAAATATTTTTCATGGCGAATGTGTGAAATCATAGCAGTATTTATTGTTTTATAAATCAGTGGCACTAGTGGCCGTTAATGTAATTTGCAGCGATCTAGGATGTAAGAGTCATCAAAGTGATTAGCAAGAAACAGAAAGGAGACACAGAGAAAGGAGAGGTCTGACTCTGCAGAAAAACATTGTTGCATCTACCTCCACCCTTTCCGCATTTACCACTGAATGTAATTGGTTTCATATTTACAGAAAGCACTTAAACAATGGAAATAAATATTAACACCTGCATGTTAACATGGGAATTATATGGGAGAATAGTATAATAATCTTGTCTCAAAGGCATATGGAAGATATATTACAATCCACGTCGTGATGCTTGAAACCCTGTCATTTTTTTATGATACCGTCATGCAAGATTACCGAAAGCAAATTGCACTTACAGGAATTATGTTACCAGAATAAATTAATCTGCCTAGAACAGTAATTCAGCTGCTTAAATGATGAGTTAGACACATATTTATGTGCTTTTAAATGCTTCTAACAAAAATGTGAACTTCACATTAGACCCTCAAAGTGCTTGGTTCTTTGTACATCAGTTTCAAGACTTTTACTGTAACCGTGACTCATTTTTTTAAACTGAGGAGTTGATAAGCAATATAACCACAAATGCTCACTAGATAGGCTCTAAAAGCAGCACTTGCCAAGCTAAATTTAAGTCTACAACAACATGAAAGCTAGACACCATTTGTTTGGTGGCGAATGACATCATTTCTGACTGAAAACATAACTTGCTTAGTCTTTTGTTCACAAATGTTGTATTGGACACTATATACTCAACCTCCGGTTGATGGAAATGTTACACACACTTTACTTGCACCATTTAAACTGCAGAATATGCAATGCTCAAAAAAAAAAAACAGGGGGACACTTAAAAAACTCCAAGTCAATCACACTTCTGTGAAATCAAACTGCTCACTTAGGAAGCAACACTGATTGACAATCAGTTTAACATGATGTTGTGTGAATGGAATAGGCAACAGGTGGAAATTATAGGCAATTAGCAAGACACCCCCAATAAAGGAGTGCTTCTGCAGGTACCAACGCCATGTTACACCACAGACTGTCCAGGAGCAGGTGGATGCTTTAGTCCAGGTCTGGGAGGAGATCCCTCAGGAGACCATCCTCCACCTCATCAGGAGCATGCCCAGGTGTTGTAGGGAGGTCATACAGGCACGTGGAGGCCACACACACTACTGAGACTCATTCTGACTTGTTTTAAGGACATTACATCAAAGCTGGATCAGCCTGTAGTGTGTTTCTCCACTTCAATTCTGAGTGTGACTCCAAATCCAGACCTCCATGGGTTAATAAATTTGATTTCCATTTTGTGATTTTGTTGTCATCATATTCAACTATGTAAAAAACAAAGTATTTAATAAGAATATTTAATTCATTCAGATCTAGAATGTGTTATTTTAGTGTTGCTGTGTACATCCATTTATTCACCCAAACAAATGGCATGTAGCTTTTATGTTTTACTTTTGATAATTAAATTTTTTATTGAACTTAAAATGTTACTCCACTTTAGAATGAAAATGTAGTCATTATTTACTCTTATACTTCGATTTGAAAGAAATCAACATATCTGTGTGATCCAGCTGACCCCTGAAAAACAAGTGCACTTCCGCAATGCTTAATACTTAAAGTGCTCTAATTTTGTGTACTAATTTTGTACCTAATATACTAAAAATGAAGAATTAAGATAAACCTGAGATCATTGAAGTGTACTCAACTCAAAATGTATTTAGTCACACTTGTAGTACGTGTCTTTTATACACTAGTACACTCAAGTGTAAATAAATTTTTGAAATACAAAGACAGTATGTCAAAAGTGCATTTTTTATTTTGTGTTCATGACGAAGGTTTGGAATGACATTTTCATTTTGGGGTGGAGTAACACTTTAAACACAGAATACAATGTACATGCACTGTAAGTCACCCTTCACTGGGAGTTTGATCGACAGGTGGTCTGACCAATCATAATGCAGAATCTGACATTTTCATCTGACAAACAAACCAGACAGGAGAGTAGATTAACGTTGGCGGAGATTCATTTGAAAAATGTATGCATTGATGTTTAAACAATATAGCTTCTGATGTTCATTCATGTTTATTTCGTGCTTTAACTAGTAAATATGAACATGATCAGATCATGTGCTGCTTGAACTGAGGCACTACAGCGTTCAGTCACGACACAAGAGCCCCAAAATTGCATTTATTATTTGAATTTCTTTTTTTCTTGAGACGTTGTGTTGTACCTAAAGTAACCTGCATGTTGTCAGTTTCCTCTTTTTGATGTTCTTTCAAGTATGCTGCACTAGTTCTCAAAAGGGAAGCCATCGTGTTTCGAACGCCCCCATGTGGCTGGTCCGAGTATATGTCATAAACCCCGCCCTCTCCATGTGATTAAATGGTACATGAGACAAGGTACGTTTACACCGGACCCGAATTGCGTGAATAAATCACGCTTTTTTTTGAGTTTACATTTGGAGTTTACTCGCTTCATTCGCGCATTCTCCAGTCTCTGCATTGGTGGAGGGAAAAAAAACAGCAAAACATTCTAAATATTGCTGTTATTGTGCCATGAAATGCAGTTTTAAGAGTATTTCAGGCTAGAATGTAGTTGTTTAAAACACAAATCTGCGGTTTATTAAAAAAGAAAGCGCCTTTTTAAAAGTTTGCTTTGCCAATTTTGGAGCCGTGAGCGTCACGTGAACACCGGGTGCTCACTGCTCATGTATCCGCCGAGGGCAGCCTCACCGCGGCTAGTAATCCTCACACTTGCCGCTGCCTCCTGATGTCTCTGTAGTGGTTAAACAGGAGGTACATTCGTTTAGGGTATATCTCATAGGCAAACTCTGGTGTAATGAATTTATTATATATTTCCTTTTTATTCCTGTTTTTATGAAAGTACGAAGATGTATCATACAGAGATGATGATTTTGTCTTCCATAGTTTCGGAAGTCTGCCTCCGCTTGCTAGTAATCACGTCACTACTAGAGCAAGCTCCTGATTGGTTAACGTGGCGCCATTTACGCAATTAGCACCGCTTAATTTGCGTTATTCGCACCGCAGGATGTCTTATCGCGTCTTTGCATTGACTTAACATGTAAATCACTTGCGCTTGACGCTTCATTCACGTCCGGTGTGAACGCACCTACAAAGTAAATAATTATGTACGTTAGGGTGTTTGTTTTCTAAAAAAGTTTGATTTTAGTTAGTTAAGTGATGCTATAAAAATGGGAGTGTGACGACATGATTGACAGCTGAGAGTGACCGCCAACTAACTTTTTCGGCATCTTCAGGAAGAGACTGGAGTTGTATATACATCATTTTTACACAAGCCTCTTATATGGCAATCAGCAGACAAAAATTGGACAAGTCAGGCTCATTTAAAAAAGGGTGAGGGGTGGGCGGGACTTAACACTTTTGCATCAGAGATATAAAAAGTCTACATTTATGCATTTGGCAAATGATTTTTTCCAAAGTGACTTACACTGCATTCAAATAAAGTATACGTTTTTAGCAATTCCTACAATCACTTGAATTCAAACCTATGACCTTGGTCTTTGTCTTTCTCTCCTTGGTCATGCTGTAATATTTAAGTGACTGATTGCTGAAGTAGTTGTTTGGATCGCTCCTTAAAATCTGCTCTATTTAGTTTGAAGTCTTATTGCCAGCGCCTGGCCCATCTTGCCATCCTGGGTGTGTCCCGCTTGCGTTTGGACAAGATGCAGTTGGCAGGATCGAGACAGAATGACTCCTGTGAGTCCACACTAATGCACGAGTCTGTTTGGATGGGTGGAATTTAAATGGATAGCTGAGAGAGAGAGAGGAAAATGTGTGTGTGTGTAATCATACTTCATTTTCATTAGCTAGAAAACCACCCCAGTGAAATGACAGGAAGAATAGGCATTATGAGACGCGAAAGTGATTGTCTGGTTCGTGATGCTAGCAACCCCTTGTTTACAGGACCCATGTTGTTCAGTGTAAAAAGAGGTGGTGGGGTCTCTCTCTCACACACACACACACACACACACTACTACTACTACAGGAGCTAATTACAGGCATTGTGTGAGGGCACCTGAAATAGAGGTGATGTGCTCCTCAAATAGCCTCACGTTCAGCTCTGTGGCATCGGATGAGACGGCGGAGGAGATTTTAGGTCATACTCTTGTCAGCAGACGGTACTGAAGCATGCAAAATGTCAAGTCAGGTTTCAAGTCAAAATTATATGTGTAACGCTTTTCAAAATGCATGTTGTTTCAAAGCAGCTTTACAGGAAGTCATGATGATGATCTTTATCTTAATATTTTTATGCCTTATACCGTTATACCGGCGATCAAACCGTTGAGATATGCTATATAATACTTAGGCTACTCTTTGTTACGCTACGTGCTTTTACTGCATGTATCCAGATAAAATTGGACACATTAGAATGTGCAACTTTATATAAAGTGCAGGGTACATTTTGCGCGAAAAAAACCCCAAAAAACTGGCAGTTGCCAATTCGACTTTTTTATTTTATTATTTGAATTATTTTATAATTTTTTTTTTTATTATTTGAATTTCTTTTTTTCTTGAGACGTTGTGTTATACCTACGATATGGTGCTTTAAAGCAGTACACTGTATGCATGTGGATATAGTTATACTATATATAAAACTTTCCTTTGATCTGTGTGATAATATAATTTATGAAAAAATCTTAAAAACGGTGGAAACTGAACGTGTCTAACGGTGTAAAGTCCTCTGGTCTTCATCTGGCTGTTATAATGTAGATGTAGTTTCTCCTGTGCTGAGTTATGGTGATGACCCTCTTGATTTCACTCCAGCTCTAAAAGCAGGGTTTTGGCTCAAGCCAAAGAGAGAGTGTATTAATTCAGTCTAAAAGAGGGATCGCAGCACTCCAGCAGAGTGGACTTGAGTTCGGTCCAGACTCACTTGTCATTCAGAGAGGGACAGAAGATGCTTCAGCAGTCACTGACTTGTCTGTTCTGGGGTGCGTTTCCCAAAAGTATTGTTAGCTAACTATGGCCATTAGTTGCACTGAACTCTATTGGTAATGACAGAACTTGCAACCAGTTGCTTTTGGGAAATGCACCCGTTTTCTTCTGCTGTTTTTCTTTTTCTCTTCTTGTTCCTTTCAAGTCTTGGATAGTCTCTGCTTGATGGATTTTTTTCTGGGACTTATCTCTAATCTTTCTCTATTTGTCTCAACTCACATTCTTTTCTTGTCTCTTCTCAGTTCATCTCACCTTAATTTCTACTTCCTTGTCTAACATAACATATTTTTCAACAATATGTGCATGCATATGCATATGTGTGTGTATTTATGTTAATACAGAAGTGGGAGGGCAGGGGCAGAGTGGGGCACAAAAAGTCAACGAGAAAATTCTTACCTTATTGGCCCATCCCATTTTAACAAGTCCCTCCCCTACACATCTCTGTCCTTGACGGTAATAGTTACACTTTTTTATAACAGGGCTGCAAATGAACCAAATTAAATATTGAGTTAATTTGTTGGGCAGTCGTGCAATACATTTCACTTTACGTCGTACCATGTATATAAATGTATGTAAATGTGACCAATAAAATTTTAATTTGAATTTGAGATACTATATTGATCCCTAAGGGGAATTCAAGAACATGTTTCTTTTTTTATTTGTGACCATGAATGTTCTGCAGGATAAGCTAACCATGACAAAGAAACAGAGCGTAAATGTTGGTTGGCCATATTTGGGGAGGTGTTTGTGGGAGTATGTGGTCACTTTTCGCGGAGAATTGAGGAATGTCAATAATTCTGATAAAGGCCGGTCGTGTTCGCCTCGCGGCCGCTTAATTTGTTCTCTGCTGCGTAAATCCTTCGGTCAGCCCACCGGGAAAAGTCCCGACTGTCTCGATTGCCACTCCGCCCCTGTGGGAGGGTCTGTTTTGAATATCTGGGCATCACAGAGATCACACGCTATGTATGCGTGCATTGCTATAGTCAATAGGATTGAATACAATTATTCTAATCACAAATACCATGGTGAATCTAAATGGCTAGTACAGCAAAACCATGTTAATGTGTGGTTACTTTAGTTCAACT
>JAUMHQ010000094.1:2342612-2354377 GCA_032361165.1 Enteromius paludinosus | reverse complement strand
TTGACTACAGAGACCGTCTCTGCATTTGATAAATAAAGTTTAATTCTTGTCATTATACATTACCATCACTCTGTTCTCCTCTTTGATAATGTTCAGTGCTTTGCAACAATCTGTATTGTTAAAAGCGCTATATAAATAAAAGTGATTGATTGATTGATTGACCCAGAAAAATCAGTCATTCATTACTCATCCTTGTGTCGTTCCAAACCCATAAAAGTATTCTCATAGCATTGCAAACGTGAAGTTGATCCACTGATGTCATATGGACTGTTTTACCAGTGTTTTTACCACGTTTCTGGACCTGGGATCATTTCAGTTGTGTTGCTGTCTATGGAGGGACAGATTGTTCTCTGATATAATCAGAATGTCTTAATTTGTGTTCTGAAGATGAACGAAGGTCTTGGAACGACATGAGGGTGAGTAATTAATGACAGACTTTTCATTTTTGGGTGAACTAACCTTTTAAGGTGTTAAGGGTTAGCAGATTATCATGTTTTATAGGTTGGATGGGCAGTAAATAGTCTTGGGGTAAAGTACAAATGTTTTCTAATTAAATATGATGTCTTAAAAATTGTACACAGAATGCACTGATAATTATTATAGCATGTCTCCAGGCAGGTCACTGCTACTTATTCATGTCAACTTCTGTTAATAAGGTCCTGTGCAGGTACAAAGAATATGTGAGAAATAGAGATCTATAAAGCAGGAGGAACTGTTTTTGACGCACAGGGGTACAAAAAACACACCAAGTATGATTGATCTACCGTGACAGAGCTGCATATAAACTAGCGATTACTGGAGCACACCAAGAGAGAACCAAAATGCACCCAGAATTAAGAGATCAGAGCACACATTTACTGCTAAAGGTATGAAAAATATTCCTTTTGAGCCCTCGCGATAATTTGCTGCCATCAATTATTTCTTTCATCTTTAAAAGTGGTGTAAAAGTAGTTATTTCATGCTCAAGGGTCAGCTCAGGAGGAATATACAGGCTTTCTTCTGTGCTGATTGAAGGGTGAAATCTGTGGAAAGGGTTTTAACATAGCAAAGAGCTTTAAATGGACCTTGGAGTCAAAAACAGCACAATCGAATTCAGCCGAAATGGACTATGGGGTGTAAAAAGATTACCACAATTCATCATCTTTCTTTATAATTGTACAGGTGCTGACTCTGGCGTTCCTTTGTGAAAGATGCAGATCACTTTTCCTACAAGAGGGGCTACATTTGACCTCATTTGGTGTCGCCGAAGGGATGCAGACAGAGACGTGGTGTTGGAAAGGGCATCTCTTTTCTAGACTGCCAGCTGTGAGATGAGCGGTGTCAGTTTCGGGGCTTTTGTGAAAGACGGAACGGTTCCATTAGAGATGTAGCTTCTGGGTAGAAGTTTAGAGTCGACTGTCAGCAGTAATCACGAAACCAAACCTTTAGTCACCATCTGTGGCTGCGGCTGGGAAAAAAACGCAGTAATCCAAATGCTGCCTGCATAGGCACCCTTCTTCCTACCAGCACTTCTTAGGCAGCAGCCCTGGCACAAAAGTGGTTCACTTTGGAGATTATTTGCAGTAGCTGTTGTTATGATAATGGGACAAAGATTAGAAATGCTTGGAAATCCTATTGAACTCAAATATTGTATGTTGAACTAATAGTTACTTTCGGTATTGAATTGTAATTTTAATGCAATTGCAGTTTATCCTAGCCTTCTTTATAAAGGATACATGCAATGCTACCTTTGGCTAAAATTAGCCACTTATGACTCCTTAAAATGCTGACTCCTTAGACAGCTCAGTAGGTTTTGAAATGGAGCGACTTGTATTCGGCTTGAGGAGGGAAAATAATCTTGCGGCACTGCAGGCGCTGTCTTTATATCCCAACTCATTTTTCTACTTAGTTGAAAATGTCAAAGATAGATTGTTGCCGTGGTCATTTTGTGGCAGATGTCAATCACCCGTGCCAGAGATCAGCTACGCCAAGTTAAAGGTAAACGGCTTCTGGGTCAGTGATTGGAACGCAATGTTCCTGACTGAGTGTGACGTTCTGCCTGCAGAAAACACTTTATCAGTTTGACGGCCAGATTAGCATGAGACTTCAAATTCAAACCATTGAATTTGTCAGTAAATACAGCTGTGCGGTTGACAAATAACATGTCCACGAGCATTTTCAGGTCAAAAAAAGCAAAAAAAAAAGCATTATTTTAGGTTTAACTCTTTGATCGCCTTTTAGCTTTTTGCACCTAAATGGACCTACATTTTTAATGAATATTTATAAATGTAAATTAATTCCTAAAAGTATATTAATATAATCTCTAAATTAATATTAGATCATATTAATAGTGTAAAGTCCCTTTAACTAAGGGCCAAACAGTTATTTAGGAACAGTTTTAACAAACAGAATGACCTAAAATATAGTTTATAATATAGTTTAGACATTTTTTTTATGGTGTCATGAAAATTTAAGCACCCAACTCTCACATTTAACTCTGACAAACAGCCAGAAATGCTGTCTTTGAGGTGGTTAGGCTGGCCGTCACCCTAGGGGTGCGCAATTTAGTCCATCAACCCAGACATTTCTGATAGTTTAAAGGTGTAGATTAGATCCACAGATCACCTCCGGCTGGTGAACACTTACCTTGGCACTGTAAAAAAGCTCTATAACTTAACTGAACCTACCTCATCTTACCTAACCCAACGCCGGCCCTCAGTGTAGTGCACCGTTCCGTATCCTGTTGCACGCCACAAAGATGAATCCATCTGAGGAGATGACTGCAGAAAAAGGGAGAAAGTTTTTTGGTCACGGACACATCACCGCGCCGCTTGAGCAAACTCAACGGTGCCGTTATTCGCAAGGGCAGTCATGCTTACACACACTGCTCAATAAACGCCCTCGCCCGGCTCCCATGAGAGCGACAGGCCACCATGCAGGAGCAATATTTCGCATTCTCTCTCTGCTAGATAGGAGCGACGACGCCTTGTCAGTGAAGGTGAGACAGAATTAATGTGGGAGACAGGTAGACAGCGGGGACGTGCTGATAGCCGCTGTAATGATGGATTTGACTTTATCTTTCCAGGGCGAAGAGTGATGTTAATGCATGACATGTTATGGCTGTACTCACGGCGGAGGCCATGGTGATTATGCAAATGACACTGACAAGGCCAGGCAGACGTTATAGAGTTGTAAAGTACGTCTGGAATCTGATAATAATATATAAGCACACATTCAACACTGTAAATAATTCATAAAGACATATGTGCATCATGGGACATTGAACAAGATGATGATGATGATGGTGATGTGAAACAAAGGGCGTGAAGTGACAAGGCTGCCCGTCCAGTGCTTCGTTTGAATAACACAACAGCGCCACCCCGTGGACACATACATCCACAATCTCCAAGAGCTGACTAACTTTTTAAACTTGTTAAAGTGACGCTGCTTGATAGCAAAACCCTGGTTGATTTGTGGTTACCTTGGCTTAGTAACCATGTTCCTTGGTTTTATTAGTAGTAAGTTAATTTTCGTAAGGGTATGTATTTGTGTATTCTTGATTCGTAGGCCCTTTAAAAATCTAAATTTCTACTTTGTAATGTCTGGTATCTTTAACTCTCCAGCAGATAAAGTTTGCACGTGAATATTACTCAAACTTCTACTTAAACAGTAGTGTGATGTAACTGTATAGCCGTTACCTCACCTTCCCGCGTCTCGTCACGTGACAAGCTCGCGCTGCCATTGTCTTGGTAACGGTTACCGGGTAACGAGCGCGAGGATAAAAGAGCAACTCGCGGCGAGCACAGGTGTGTGGTTTACTGCGCGGAGAGGCGACAGGTACCGGAAAAACGTTTACGATTAAAGTGTTAAGTTATTAAAATCCATACAAAAATAACAATAATATCAGTATAAATATTTTGTTGTTTCGAGGGTCAAAGACCCATCAGGTGCGCTTTTAAATGACGCTGTTAAGGCAAACAAGTAAATAAATGGCATGTTTTATTTTCATTGTTAGTGTGAGCCTAGTCAGAGACTGTATTGGAAAATGTTTGTTTATATAAAACTGTGATTCTTCCATTGTGTATGGTACGCTATTTGAAATAAAACATCACTTCAACTGTACATTTGTCATTGTGTGTGTGTGTGTGTGTGCAGTTGTTACGGTTGTGTATTTGTTAAGTTAGTCACAGTCACAAATGGTTGGGCCCTTGGGTGCAGTCAAACCTTTGGTTGGACCGGGCAGACCAGGGGGGCGTCCGACTAACATTGGCCTCGACCAATACTGCACCTCCTACAGACAGTCTTACAGTGAGTAAACTTAGATTAATCGAGCTATACTTTGGTTTTTGTATTTATGATTATGGACATTGGTATGATAAGACTGTTACTGAAGCCAGGCAATATTAGATAATTTTTTCTGTGCCACAGTTTGAAACATAAAACAGCCATCCATCTTTTCTACCGCACATTATAATGTTTTGATTGCATATTTTTTACGACATTCAAAACTCTAGATCGGTGCAAGAATATTTTGTCTTTATTTTCCCTGCTTTAATCTGGTTTCATGCTTGTACGTGAAATGCAGAGAGGGGTTTTGTAAAGAATCTTCATGCAACCTTTTTTTAAATGAAAGTTGTAAACATCTAGTCTGGCCTAAATGAATAATTATTATTCATATATATAGCATTTTTATGTCATATGGATTTCATTTATGATGAATATGGTACTTTATTATTTAAATAAAAAATATAAACTACTGTATAGAAAAGAGCACTGTAAGAATCTATTCTACATGAAAAAAATAGCAGCACACCACAGCATTTTGGGTGAGCTTATAAGTATTAAAAATAGTCAGCAAAAAATAATTATTGGCCAAAATGTTATCGTTATTTCAACTATAGATATCGTGTAAAGTTGTGGAATATAGGATGTAGAATGAGTTGTGTCCTCTTTTATCCAGGTAAGGACTTATTCCAGTCATGTCTAGGTCATCATTTTGGGACGGGTTACTCTGCCAACCACCGTCCTGTTCTGTACTACAGCTCCAGCCTGGACCGTAATGATAATCCACAGTTTGGGTAAGACCCAAAAACACACACACTGTACACTCCAAAGCCTTTCTGCTCCCCGCTAAATCATTCTACTTTTCCTTTTCTCTTAGTCTCTCACTGTCGGGCAGTTTTGAGTCTCAAACTAAGCGTCATTACCAGCGTCTGGTTCTGCCCGATGGGACGGAGCCTTTGGCCTGCTCAGGGTCCAGACGCAGAGAGAGCGGATATTTGCAGCTCCAAGCTCAGCCAAGACCTGTGAGAGCCAAAGACACATACATAGAAACGCAGCAGGTTTCAAGGGCACTGTGCCATGTCACTTCACCCTGGCCTCATTGTGCTTTTATTTTCTCTCTCTCTCTGTCTCTTAGAAAGCAGAGTCCTGTCAGACTGAATATAAAGGCATTCCTCAGCGCCTCAGAGTTTTAGGTAAGTGGTATGGTATTGAAATAATGGCTCTTTGTGGATTGATGATGCATTCAGATCAGTGCGTTTGTGTTTCAGTTGGACCCATAGAAGACAGTGGATACACTAAGGAAGCCAATCTACAGCTGAACACCTTCCTCCCTCAAAATATTAACATGGTGTGTGTGTGTGTAAACTATTAATTTTAGTCTGTTGGCAAAGTCATTGTCAAGATGTTATTTAACTGCACTCATCCAGGCTGTATTCTCGATGAGAATCACAATGTAATCTTTTTTTATGATGTTATGCTGACTCTGTGCTCTGATTGGGTAATGATGGTTGTCAGGATGACGCTCGCAGGCCACAGGAAAGTGTGATGAGGGCTGACTTCCTTCCCGGATGTTTCCTACAGGTGGTCTCTCTGTTTCTCTCATTTTCGGCTATTACTCTGTCCATCAACATCTCTACAATTTTTTAAGATGTGCGTCAGCAGGATGAGGTCTGTAGCCTATTTAATGTGTGTGTGTGTGTGTGTATTAGGGCAACGAAGCATTACCAAAACTTGCCTCCTGTGCACTCCGAGAAACTGGATTTACAAGAGAAACCCAGAGGCCACTGACCAGTTCAGTGAGTATATCTCTCACCAGATAAACTCTGCAATTAAGACTACAACAGGTTTATTGGATGTTCTGCCCGCAGGCCTTTCTAAAGGGTGGTGTTAGTGAAGACAGCGGACAGAAGACTAGAACTGCTGCAGCTAGATGGTCCGTTGGGCCACTGGTAAATGAAACAATATATTTTGGCCTCTTAGTGTAGAGGTGAAAACTGCATTTTTGGGTTGTTTGGTTATGACTGTCCAAATAGACTTAAATGAACAATTAGTATACATTTTATTGAGATTAGATTAGATCAATTAAGTGTGCTTAAAAGAACATTATTTTGTGTATTTGGTATAACGTAATGTGTTGAAGGTTTCCGAAAACACATTATTTTCCACATACTGTACATTATTGTTTCTCCTCTAAGCCCCGCCTCCTGGATTTTTACAAACATCACTGTCCTGAGAATCGAGGTGTGCTCTGATTGGCCAGCTATTCAGCGTGTTGTGATTGGCCAAATACCTGAAGCGTGTGACAGAAATGTAATGCCTCTTACCATAATGCGATGCCGTGTCCCAGTGCTATGACACCAAAAACAAATTAGGCATTTGTTCCATCCAGTGGGGAAGAAAATTACTGATTATAATGACTTATACTGTCTTTATAGAAGTTGCATCACGCAGCACAGCGTATAACACCATGTCTGCATTTGTTTTCGGAGTAACGACGCACAACAAGCAAACTTGAAATCGCATCATATGACCCCTTTAAAAAAAAATTTGTTTGCCTAAAAACATAGATTCCATCATAATTTGTTCACCATTGTTTCAAATCCATATGACTTTGTCAATCCAAATATCTTACTTATTGCTTATAGTGTAAATTTTTGGTTGCATTATCCCTTACACGATACATATTAGTAACCTTTGAAAAAGTACTCTACCAGTGACAGCTTTGAACCTTTTATTCTAATAGTATAGGTTTGTAATAACAAGAGTGTGAACTAAACCTGTAAATGACACCATTATTTAATTTCTCCTACAAGTAAAAATAAAATAAATGTGCTCTTCTTCCTAGAAAAACAATTTGGAAGTCACAGTCTGTTCTGTGCCAGTTCCGATTTAATGTCACAAAAGCATTCAAAGATGACACGGCTCACCTCAACAACACTTTGAACTATCATCCACTCAAAAGATGATTGGAAATCTGATATATTTTGGTGAGCCGCTGCTTTAAGAGGGATTTCTGGAATAGTGTTGTGTACTGGCTGTTCTGTATTCTACAGGGCTCGTCAGGATTCGTCCTGAACGCCCCCAACATCACAAGCCTCTCACATACACCAGCCGACCCGCAACACTTCCTCACACACTACCAAAACAAGTGAGTCATGTCTGTCTATCTCTTTGTCTGTTCCTAGGGTTTGACTGGCAAAACGGATTGCTCATTTATTTGAACTGACTGTTTGTGCCTTATAGACATCTACTGCATTACATGGTTTTAACCTGGAGGTTCAGTGTGTTCTGATTGGTTGCTGGGTGGATGAGTGTGTCCTGATTGGTTGCTGGGTGGATGAGTGTGTCCTGATTGGTTGCTGGGTGGATGAGTGTGTTCTGATTGGTTGCTGGGGGGACGAGTGTCTCCTGATTGGATAAAATGAGGTTTTCATCCTTATTGTTTAGGTTTTGTGACAAATCATCAGTGATGCAGCAGAGATCTGAATGGGTGAGAGGAGGCATACAGAGACACAGAGAAAGCGGGTACAGTGGACGGGACACAGATAGGTACACACATAAACACCTCGTGTACTTGTATTCATGTGCACCTGAACGCTTGTTAATAACATAATTTGTTTGTCTCTCTCTTTTACACACAGGTTTAATCTCAGTGGATTTAATGTCCTAGCTTCACAGTAAACTTGAAATATTCCAATAAACAAAATACTGTCAAATTAACCTGATCTCTGATATTTTCAGACAAAGTTATATTGCTTAAATTTATAGGTGCATTATTCTCAAGCTGAGAGTAATTAACATCAGCAATAATTTTAAGCATGACTAATGAGCAACAGTGCTCAGCAGATCGAGTAGAAGAAATATTCACGCTTGTGCACAGATTGCAATGCATAAACCAATAAACACAGATATGCACAAGTTATGTACACAAGTTCCTAGCCATGCCGAGAAAGGAGTGGCACCAAATGAAAGCTCAGCTGGCTGGCATATGGTCACAGTTATGCTGCCCGCTTAGGTTGGTGTGTGTATAAGCTTCTCTCTCATCTCAGGGCCAATGTTCACTCTCCCACACAGGCAGATCGTTCATTATCCTTAATAATCCTTGCAAGAAAGAGAGAATAGGGATTGATTGAATAAAGGAACACTGGTCTTTTTAGCCCTTGCTTAACACTGAAAAAGTGACTCAAGTGCTTGTCTATAAGTGGTTTGATGGCTGCAGAGGTGTTGCTATTTTGCAGGAAATTGAGCAGTTTGAGAATCACCAGTCAAGCTAGCATTAATATTACTCCTGTTCATACGCCATTTGAAAATAAAACAATAAATATTTCATGTTTGATTGCATTATATGGAGATAAAGGGGACCTCAAATTTGCATGGTACAAAATAAAACTCAACCAAAATTTTAGAGAGCCAATTAGCAACCAACTATAGCTTTATAGCACCAGCACACACCAGCAACCACAAAGCAACCCCCCGGCAACACTTTAGCACATGCAAACACTACTGTATGTTTTAAAAACAAATACTGTAGCTACTTAATTTACTTGAAAACATTAAATAGTATGTTTGTAGTTTGAATGGAGTTCGTTGTCATGTGAGCTGCAGCGTCAATTGCTTATTCGACTTATTTTATAACCGTCATTCACAAATCCTATTATTATGGCCTCGTGGGATAGTAAAGGGTTCATTAGATGTGCATTCAGAATCTGTATGAAGAATTTTCACTTAGCATTATAAATTCAGACATGCTACTTGGTGCGCATACTGTTTTTCACCTAATGTAGTGTGGAAGTAGGCATATTCCTACGCACTCCTATTCTTAAGTAAATCTGAAACTCTAGTTTGTGTTTAAAAAAACATTAGATTTTCTAGCCTAGCAACTACACTTTTGATGGCTTACAGTGTAAAACCAACCACCTGGTATATACAACATGCCCTACTTATGAGTGAAATGATATGCACTGGACCATGATGGTCCCTCCTCTCGTGCCGACACACTGTCACAATGGCTCGGATTACATTTCTAACACCAGATGACTTCTCCTGAGATCTGGCAGTGACAGAGATATTACTGTGAGTGCCTGTAACAAGCCTATGAAGTTTCAAGCGCCTCAGAGGCGATCCAGTGTTCATTCACGGCTTGCTATGCAGCTGACCTTGGGAGAATGGCGTTAACATAAACTAGCAGTAAGCCGCTAAATGATTAAGCACAGAGACTATGTTCTCTTCTTCAGGCCTGGATTGTGTCAGAGTGCTCAAACACTCCGCAGATGCCTGAGGATCCAGGGCTAACAGCTATGCCAAAATGTCTTGAGAGGGACTTAATCCATTAGAGGTGGCATATTATGAGCAATCAAATTGAGATAAGAGATTTTTAGACATGTTATGTGCGGTTTTTCACTTGTCCCTTGTTGTTTTTATTGTCTGTCAGGCATATTTGGGGTGTTATTCATGTCTGTAACAAACGTTGGAGGACAAGTTCTGCACCAAAGTTTAAAGGGATAGTTCACCCAAAAAATTGTGTGGTGAACTACTAACCCATAATATCGTTCCAAACCTATAAGACCCTTTGTTCATCTTCGGGACACAAATTATGATTTCTTTGATGAAATTCAAGAGCTCTCAGACCCTGCATAGATAGTAACGCAACTGTAATATTGCCAGGCCAAGAAACGTAAAATATGAAATATGTGAAATAATCCATGGGACAAATTTAAGAAGCTATACAAATAAAAATAAAAATTATTTTCCTCCAAATGACGTCTTCCACCATTATCAAGAGTACTTCTGCAATGCATATGCCTGGTGCTTATATTATTGGGTGAACTAGCCCCTCTAATACATATTTCGAGGTGTTTGTTTGAATCTCTTCTTGAAGCAGTTGTAATAGTGATGTATTTTTTTTGTAAACACCACAAATAGTAAGTTTTAATGAAAGGCATAGTCTGTTTAACTCAAAATAGCAGCATTTCAGCAACCATCAAACCGCTTTTTGATCAATTGTTCAATGTCTTCCACAGCTGAAAGAAATGGCAGATCTACCTGCCAGAGTCAACACAACCCATCCCACCAAACGCAAATGTGCACGGCTCAGGTGTCTTTGAAACAGCCAAAATTCAGTACGCAAAGCATTCCTTTATTTTCATCTGCCAACCGTAAGTTCTTCAGCCTTTCTCAGAGTATGCATTTCATCTGAGATGTCACAGTAACATACTGTAAGTATTTGGCTGTTTGCGGATGTGAATGACAAATCTATTTTTTAAAGACACCTGATCCGTGCACATTTGCGTATGCGTGATGGGTCGTGTTGATTCTGGCCTGAAGATCTGGGCGAAGACACGCTTTTCTCGACTTTCTGTCAAAGGTTGTGCCAAAACACTTGTTTCAGATTCTTTGCAGCAGTAATGACAGACTCATAGCGTTACATAAATATTTTAACAGATGGCTTTTGACACTCTTTCGGGAGAGATGAGAAGTGACAGGAGATGGAGAGATAGTTTAAACAGCACAATGATGGATGAAGGAAGAAAAGGGAAAGGAGGAGGAAAGGGCAATGAAAACACTTCTTGAGTAGAATGAGAGAGTTGGCAGATGTGACTGGAATAGGAAATTAGGTAAATATAAGACTGATATCGGAGGGAAAGAATGAACAAATGAAGAACATGCAAATTAGAGGGCAGTGATTTCTCCAGATGACCTCTATAATCAAAAACAATCTTGAACTTATGCATTTGGGAACAGAGAGTTAAGAAATAATATGACTTTCTTAATAAATATTAAACAAGAACTGCATTCATCAAGATGCAAAAATACAAAAAGCATCTCAATTAGCAGAAGAGTTGTCCATGTGATTGTTATAGTATACATACTATGAACTTGGCAAAATCATTATTCTTTATAAATCTATTCCCATCATAATCAATAAAGTCGTCTACACTCTTTGCACTTCTCTAGTTTGCTTTGCATTATATCACATGGCTCGTCTGCAGTGTTAATTAGGTGTTAAACACTATTTTCATTTTTATGCCATCTCCCAACCCACAAACCTGCTGGATCTATTACAGCCTTTGTTCTGGAACCTCATAATTTAAACATTAAGCGCTGCTCTTTCTCAGTCTTTCTCCCAAAACATCACTGACTAAGTACCCGGGCCTTTTATGGATTGCACCCATTCACTCCCTGATGTTTCTCTTCTGTCTGCACGCCTCCTCTCGGACTTTCGCACATCGAGCCCTGTAAGCTTAAGACAAGAGAGAACGTTTACTTCTATTAGTGCTAACTTGGCTAGCTCTTCCCATCTGTCTCCGATCACGTCAACGTTGTTCCAAAGCCAGACAGCTAGGATTCTTAGTGGAAACTCACTTAATTCAGAACTTATTTTGCTTTCACGTGCGTTTCTAGGTTCTTCCCACTGAACAATGGTCTTTTTCAGACGTTGAAATGACATTCCCTGACAAGCCAAAATGAAAGTTATTATTACGTCTTTTTATGACTTTTTTTGG
>JAUMHQ010000094.1:2314378-2326274 GCA_032361165.1 Enteromius paludinosus | reverse complement strand
GTCCTATCGCCCACCCCTATCATCCAGCGAGAAACGTTCCGCGGTGCAAAAAGTGCGATTAAAATGCGTTAAAAAAAAATTAACGCGTTATTTTTTGTGTAATTAATTAATCTAAATTAACGCGTTAAAGTCCCGGCCCTAGTTGTAATATGTAACTTACGTAAAATGTACTACTAAATAAAATATTATTTTATTGTCCTTCAGTGGTCGTTTATAACAGTATGTGTATATTTTAAAATAAATATGTATGTGTATGTAAATATATATACATGTGCATCTTAAAAAAAAAAAATGTTAAAAGTAAAACTTTCATATATTCTAGATCCATTACATGACCTTCATGAGCTGTAAGCTAAAAAAAAATAAAATAATAATAATTACTTTTATGTGTAATTAATCTAGAATATGTCAATAAACATATATTCTTTTTACTATATAGTTAATATTTAAAAAATGTTGTATGTGTATTTTTCTCAATTTACTAAAACTATAAATGTAATATTTATAAATTACCAGCTGAACATAACATTTATCTGATTAATATACATTGTGTGTGTACAAATTAAAAATATAATTTATATCATAATAAACATATTCATCTATTAATAATACAAGACAATGTGTTCCATTATTATCACAAGTCCAATTTAGCACGTTATCATGTCTATTTTTCAAATTTCTGCTTAAAATCTCTGATTATATGTAGATTATGATTTTCACATGTTTTCTGTTCTGTAGGATTAGTTATGATAGAAAGGCTTGATGTTCATCATCTTCTTCTTCCATTATTTCTCAGTTGGACCTCCTCTGCTCATTCCGGTGTATTTCCAGTTCCAGATCTTTCAGAACATGATCACACATGGTCTTTGGGTGGTAGGTTACCATGACTGCTTTGACTCTTATACCATGTTTATGCAGCTGAATGTGATTTTAGAGCACTTTCTCTGCCCTTATCTTATCTCGTCTGTTCTTATCTGTTTTAGGACCTTTTGTGGTGTATAAGTTACTACGTCCGCTACTTCCTGTGTTACACGCAGTTCTACGGTGTGTTTTGGGCGGTGCTTCTGTTTAATGTCGTAAGGTACAAACATTTTCATTTACTACTCCTGCTTCAAACATTTACCGTAGTATTTTTGGAGATACCTTAGTATGTGCTGATATATTTTACGGTGACACACTGCTCTGTTAGTGAGAGAGAGGTGGGCGTGTCCTTCGGATCATTGCTACAGGCTCCGCCCACTCTCCCTGCACCAATCAAAAGACAGCAGCACTGATTGCACAGATTGTGTGTTGGATCACAATGTGCTTTCTTCTAATCTTTTTCTTTATTTCCCTTTTCCTAGAAATATAGTTATATAACAGTTCCTCTGTTCTCTTTTCTTTGGTTTAATGAAGTTACATTTGAGTTTATTACTTTCAAGAGGATCTTTAGTGATTGCTGTATCCCACAGACACCTCTTCATTTTGAGTTGTTTTCCATTTTCCTAAATTTGGTCTGTTTTTCTATTTATTTTTTATCGTAAAGGATCCCAATATGACAGATTTATTCAAACAGACTGCTTTAGTTCCTACTCTGGGTTTTACTGCATAAAAGGGCATAATCATGTTATTTTGTAGTACTGAGATACCATGCTAAAAGTTAAGTCAGTTAGCGTAATTACATATTAATACATACATAAATAAATATCATGATTATTATCAGTAACATTATTGGTAGAGATGCACGATAGGAGATTTTTGCCGATATTTGTTATGCCGATACTGATGCCGATACCGATATATTTTCTTTTATTTGGAAGAAACTATGAGCATTTTTTAAATTATTTGATTAGTTTTTAACAAGAACTTATTATTTAGAATAAAACAATGAATTATTTTTTTTGACAGTACTTTAAACCTTTAACAATAACTATAAATAAACTATATATCAGTCCCTACATTGTCCACCAGAAAGATGCAGTGTTAACGCTAACATTTTATTTTAAGCTTTAACATTCGTAGAAGGAAAATCGCTGAATTAGAGCTTATGATTTGTTAAAAAACGAAAACATATTATACATTAATGAATCAATCCATATATTTAAAATGATTTAATTTACAGGTGTCAACAAACTCATTATTTTATGACTTCAGTTACTGCTTTATTTAATCAAAACAGCCTAAATGTTATTTGTCAAGAGTATTTTACTGTTAATTTAATCAGAAGCAGGTCAACAGCGCCCCCTACCATATTAGAACGGGCATTAGGATACCGATTATTAAAATCCAAGCCCATATCGACCGATTCCGATATCGGTCCGATAATATAGCGCAACCCTAGTTATTATAGATGGATGATAATCCAATGATCAATATTATTTGGTTACAAGTAAACTTAGCTAACCACTATTGCTCTACAAAAAAATTTATTATTGAAATTACAGCCCACTATTTATGTGGATTTTAGTTTTGACATTGTGCGATTTTACAGTTTATATTTTGCTTTTGTGTTAAATTTAGAGCTGTCAAAATACTAAAAATTTGGTGTGTGTGTTCTGTGTATATTTATTATGCATAAATAAATACACAAACGTGTATATATATATTTAAAAATAAATGTCACTTTATATATTAAATGTATTTCTATATGATATTAATTATTTGAATATAAATATTTTCAGAATATACTATATGTGTGTATTTGTATATACATAATTAATATACACAATAGACATATATTATAACTTTGGCTTTTGACAGCATTAAATATAATGCGTGACTGTGGAGTGAATGTGTTGTTGTGGGCCGCAGGTTCCTGGAGAGTCACTGGTTTGTGTGGGTGACCCAGATGAGCCACATCCCCATGGACATCGACTACGAGAAACACCAAGACTGGCTTAGCATGCAGGTACACCCAGGGCGGTCACAGCAGCGCTGCGTTTTAAGTCTTTCTAGCATGCTAACTCTGTGTTTCTGTCATCTAGCTGGTCGCAACCTGTAACATCGAGCAATCCTCCTTCAACGACTGGTTCAGCGGACACCTCAACTTTCAGATCGAGCACCAGTAAGAAAAACAGAAGTAGTTTCAGAGCAAAAATTGCTTTAGTTTGTCTTTGCATTTCACAGCTGTTCCTTGTTCTCGTCCCAGTCTCTTTCCCATGATGCCTCGGCACAATTACTGGCGCGCCGCTCCACGCGTGCGAGCGCTGTGTGCCAAATACGGAGTCAAGTACCAAGAGAAGAGCTTGTATGGGGCGTTTGCGGACATTGTCAGGTATGAAGTGCAGCTTGCTCCATTCCTATATAACGTCTGTTGTGATTGGGGTCAACTTGATTTATTTCAAGTAATTTTTTTTTTTTTTTTTTGGTAATACTTCACAACATGGTGCATTAGTTACCATTAGTTAACTGCATTAGTTAACACAAACTAAGAATAAACAATATTTCTATTATTTATTAATTTACCAATGTATTAAAATCACTAAAGTTACTAAAGTTAACAAATGTGTTACCGCTTTTTTAATATAAGGTTTTAGTTTTAGTTTTAATTAACTATAATAAACCTGGTCTAAATGAATCTTTTTGATTTTTGATTGTATTTTTTTTAATATCTTGTTTATTTCGTGCATTTTGGAAACCAATTTGACTCGATTTAACCCCAAACACACAATTGGAGAGTTCAAAACCAGGAAAACCTCCACAGTGGGAGCTGATTTTATCCATTTGGGGATTGATTGTATCATTTAGTGTCTATATGATTCATAATTATCAATAGACCTATTCATATTTTGCATGCATTCACTTTTAGAAACTTTAGCGCTAACTGTGCCATTTACTCTTCTCCCAGGTCTCTGGAAAAATCAGGAGAACTCTGGCTGGATGCGTACCTCAACAAATAAAACCTCGCTTGTGTTAGCCGAGGAGAATCCACCAATGTCACAGACTAGACATTAAAAGTCTCCTAACTAAAAGACCAGTCAATCAGATTGCTAAAATGACACGTAGCACTTTTGTTTTTGGTATTTGAAGGGTAATTGTGGCACTTTGAACGTGTTTTAAAGAGACTGATCAGAAATGTATGTAAAGGATGTATCTGGAGGTACAGGAACGTGCTTGAATGTACCTGAAAGTTGTGTGATTGCTGGTTTGCAATCGCTGAATACTAGATTTGCATAGCTGCTAGATGCATGGAATATTTTAAAGGTAATTTCTGAGGCACAATTTTTTTAGTAGTCACTTTATTTCTGAAATTTACAATACAGTGATTTTTTTATTTTTATTTTTATTCTTTTTTTTATAAATAACATTTGGAGAAACTAGCAGAGGATAATACTAAGAGGTTGTACTTCTGGATTAATATGACATTTGATTTGATTTCCTACTATTGGTATCCGATTAAACTGATTAAGTCTCATCTGTGTGTCTCTTTAAGTGTCTCTATTGTGATTAAACCACATACGGTAAGATCAAAGCCTCTAAATGCCCTTTATACAAATTAAAAAGAAAAAAAAAAGACGTGCATGAATCCAGATGATAAATGTACTGTTCTCGCTTCATTCATTTCACATAACGATCAGCATCGGAACATGCATGACGCGACTGTATTTAGCACATTATTTACATTTGTTTCTTTCAAAACCACTGTCACTGATGCACTCGTACATCAAACCCCAGGAAACATTCTCTCAGTCAACATGTATATCATCGAACGTTTTTTGCACTATACACATTGCATTTCAAACAGGAATGAAAAATGACCATGTTAAAATGTGTGCATTTGAGAAACTGGATAAAATGACAAACGCAGGCCTAAAATGGTCATTTTTCCTTTTTAATTGTCCTTTTGATTTTGATGTGACAACTATTTCTTTTAATCTTTGAGTTACATAAAAACAGTTTAAAGAAAAAAAAGTCTACTCAGAGAAAATGTGGTTAAAATGAAATGCTCTTCCATTTTTACCGTTCGTAATTTTTCATTTCGAAGCGTGACCCGTACATGTTTCCTGAGGTTCACCCATACATTGTTTTCATGCAATAAAGATTATTAAGCATTGTCCAGCATGAATGAGATAACGTATGTGGATAAATTACAATAAGGTCCGTACATATACTAACAATAAAAAGCACCAACAATAAATATACAATTAAAAAATATCTTGGATTAGACGTTTGGTCGACGTGTGGCAGAACTTGATTGGTGGGTTGGGTTGATGGTTTGCTGTTGCCAGGTGACAGCCTGTATGGGCGGGTTTAGGAGGCAGATGAAATTTTCTCTTGTTGTTTAGACAGGATCTCCTGCAGTTCTGAGTCTCCTCGACTCTTCTGATGGAGAGAGAGAAAAGACACGTGAGAAGAGTTCTGTGCTGAGGCAGTGTGTGTGAAGTGGCACTGACCTCTAGTTGGGCTTTCTGGACCGTGATCTGGCTGTAGACGCGAGATCCCTCGTCTCCACACACGGTCTTCAGGTGATCTTTATTCAGAGAGAAGAGCTGAGCGCCGGTCAGGATGCCCAGACGCTCCACCGTCCTGAAACACAGACACCACATGGACTTACTACGCAACATTTATGTTACTTTTTTATACATTTTATATATTATATATTTGATACATTTTTCTTTTTTATTTCAACAAATCTTTAAAAGTTTAGAAGGTTCAATGAGCTCTCAGAAAAAAAAATATTTCAGGATTATTGCATTAATTTAATGGACTCAGTTTAGCATTAATGAATATATATATATATATATATATATATATATAATTTATTTTTTTTTTATACATTTTTCATATTTTATAAGACTTAATGAGGTCTTAAAGTAGAATTTAATTTTATGTATTTATATTTATACGTTTAGAAGGTTTGATAAATTCTCATTAAACAAATTTTATTTGTATTATTTTATTTGAACATTTGTAACGTTTAGAAGGTCTAATGAGAACTTAAAAACATATATTTTATTTTATTTTAATAAATAATAAGAATCTTGATGAATTCTAATTAAATACATTGTTTTTATTTTATTTGAATATTTTTCATAGTTTAGAAGGCATCTGTTTTCAGTAAAAAAAAAAATATATATATTTATATTTTTTTTTTTCTTTTTTTTTTTCTTTTGCTGAGTTCTCAGTAAAGCACATGTTACTTTTTGTACATTTTTATACATTTTTTATATTATATATTTTATACATTTTTCTTTTTTATTTCAACAAATCTTTAAAGGTTTAGAAGGTTCAATGAGCTCTCAGAAAAATATATATATATTTATGTATATATATATATATTTTCTTTTTTTTTTAATACATTTTTCATATTTTTAAGGCTTAATGAGTGGCCAGACAATTATATATATATATATCATTCATAGTTGATTTATATATATATATATATATATATATATATATTTCACAGTGTACAGGGCTTAAGTTAGTCACAGTATTTTATTCGAATGAATTCTTTATCATTTAAAAGGCTTTGGGTTCTCAGTATAAATTTATAAATTAATATTTTAAACATTTCTTATTTAGGATTAACGAGTTCTCAGTAAAAATGGCATTTTAATTTTAATATTTTCTATAGTTTAGTATACTTCATGGGTTTTCAGTAAAAAAAGTTCATAGTTTAGAAGACTTAATGAGGTCTTAAAATAAAGTAGAATTAAATTGTGTGTATTTATATTTATAAGTTTAGAAGGTTTGATAAATTCTCAGTAAATACATTGTTTTATTTGTATTATTTTATTTGAACATTTTTAAAGTTTAGAAGGTCTAATGAGAACTTAAAAATATATATTTTATTTTAATAAATTCTTTATAATGTAGAATCTTGATGAATTCTAATTAAATACATTGTTTTTATTTTATTTGAATATTTTTCATAGTTTAGAAGGCTACTGTTTTCAGTAAAAAAAAATAATAAAATAAAAAAAAAAAATATATATATATATATATATTATTTTTTATTTTTTTATTTTTTTTTTCTATTGCTGAGTTCTCAGTAAAGCACATTTTCCTGTGTTTTTAAAATTGTGTTTTTATAGTTTAGGATTGAGTTTTCTTAATTAATTGAATAAAAAAGAATAAATACTTTTATTTTATTACACAGTTCGGGAGACTTCAGGAGTTCTCTGTAAAACATTTTCTCTGACTCACGGTTTGGAGAAGCCCTTGGCGTTGAGCCAGGTGGTGACCTCGGCCGGGCTGGAGTCGAAGGCCAGCGGGACGGTAGACTGACGCACCACCTTGAAGTTCCTCGTGGGCTGCTGGAGCTTGTTTCCGCTGATCAACATGAGCAGCTCATCGTTCACTTTATCCATCTGTTGAGTGTGACCTGACGACAGAGAAGGACAAACACGTTAAACACACACTTTCAGATGTACTCTGATCCTGCCTGACAGGTTCTGATCTTATTAATCTGGTATATTTGTCTCAAACTCAGTGCCTTTATCACTGCCCAGTGATCCGGAGGGCGACTGTCCTCGGAATGTCTGCGTGAGAGACAAAAACAATAATTCGTGCGTTAGTATTTTTAGTGCTCGATATTGGCTTGTTTTTCTGTTTCACGGTGTTAAGGTGTTTACCGGACTGTAAGGTATTCCTTGACTGTATGGTGGATCGATCATATTTTGAGGGTCCTCCAGTTTCACCACATCCAGGATATTGTAGGGCACGTATCCCGCCTGTCCGCTTCGGTTCCTCAGTTTCCACCACTGCTTATCATCCTCCAACACCTTCAGACACACAACACAACTTGAATGCACCAATCACTTTGCTAGTGTTTTGTGTCAAATAAATGTGCACTGCAGCTCAGATCAGCTCATCTTTGAGGAATTTGATGAGAAATATTAGCAGTCAAACAATCCCATCCAAAATAAAAGGTCTTGTTTACCAAATATATTTAATATGTATATGTAAGTACAAGTAAGTACAAGTGACTTAGTTGGCATAATTTAAGGCTGATTTGAGAGGTTTTCTCAGAAGAATCATCTGAAGCAGGAGACTTGAGTGAAACCCCATTAGAGCTCCAATGAATCTCACTGCTGTCTTTGAGAAGCACGTGAGATGTTCACAGTCGTCATACCTCCAGAATTTCGTCCTGAAGCACCGACAGCTCATTTGGGTTACGTGCCACAAAGTGGTAGCGGATCTTCGCATACCTGCGAGAAACAGGAGGCGTCGAGAAAGACCTGGAAAAAAAAGCTGATCAGAACGAAATCTTCACATGAAGCAAAAGTCTCTTCATATAGGTTAGTTCCACGACGGATATTTACAATTTATGGAGCTTCAAAATAATGGCCACTATCCACCAGCATGTCCACAACATGAACTGAACACAAGAAGTTTACTACAGATCAAATCAAAGTTTGTGAGTCTCACCCGTTTGAAGAGAGTGATGACTGTGATCCATAGAACTGAGAAGGAACAGAGATATGGGTTTAATACAGAGAGGAGATGTTCACACAGACGAGATCGGGATGGTGTGTTTATTGGCCCTCACCTCTTTGGGTCTGTATTCGGTCTGCACCGGCGCTCCGGCGGTCTCTGTCTCCCACAGCGACGAGCGCAACAGCTCTATCGGCGGCTCCCAGCCGTTCCGGAACTTTGGGACGTACAGAGGAGCGCACTGATCTCTCGGCCAATCAGCTCTAAGATACACAATCAGACAACATACTTTCTGCTGAGCCGATTCGGATGTTATCACGCCATTTGAATGGGCTGATATCAGTCGTTATCAGCCCATTCATATGGGTCAGTAGGGGCCTGCTGTACCTACTGGTAAAGCTTGAAATTAAATTAATTATTCTAGCGATTAGATTGTGTTTATTTAACGTCTACAGCTACCCCAACCCTAACACCTACCCTTTACCATGATAGAAAAACAGTATTATTGTTGTACAGTGTTAGGAAAACAAATTAATGCCCAGTAGTCCTATGGATGATAACAGCCTTCTAAGCCTACCAGTAGGTGTATCAGCCCATTCAAATCGCGTGATAACATCCGAAGCGGGTGTTTTTTCAATGCTTGATGCTAATCTAGATAGAATATTATTTATTTTATTTTATTTTATTTTATTTTATTTTATTTATTTTATTTTATTTTATTTTATTTTATTTTATTTTATTTTATTTTATTTTATTTTATTTTATTTTAAAGAGATCATATTAAATATACCCAGTAATAACAATAAAAATAAAAAATAATATCAGTTGATCACTAGCCAACACTCCTAAAATCCAAAATATTACACAATATTTATTAAATTGATAATAACACATACATATTAATGGGTTTTCAATGCTCCATGACTAATCTAGAGAGAAGATATTTTATTTTGACATTTTTAAATTATTTATTCAATAGAGATGGCAAAATATGTCATGTAATGTTTAATATTAACAATCAAAAATATTAATGATGGTAATGATAATAAGAATAATTTCAGCCATAAAAAAACTTGAAATTAAAACAAGACTGATTCTGATCTGGAGAGAAGCTGCTTTATTTTACCATTATTTATTCTAAAGAGATAACATGTATCATGTAAACCTTTATATTATATATAAATTAATAATAATAATAATAATAATAATACAACCATTATACATGTAATTTGGTCACTAGTCAAAACTGCTCAAATTTTAACAAATGTGGCCTAATTTTGCAGTGAATGATGGTAATCTAGAGAGACTAAAATGAAAAGCTTTACGTCATTTGCTCAATTCACAGCAGCGTAACACCGAAGTAATCTTGTTTATATAACGACCAGCATCTGATACTGATTAAACACTGGCTGTATCTGTTTACCACTGACACACACTCCTGTAACACATCCACAGCGGCTGAATCCTCACCTGGGCCGCGTCCAGCCGTCTCCCAGCAGCTCAAAGATGGTCATCTCTTTGGGAGTCAGGTGTCCTCTCAGGAAGTCCACGGTGTCCCGGCACAGGTGAGGAGAGATGACCACCCGCGGCAGCTCGGGACTGCCACAGCTCTGCAGCATCTGAATGCACACATAGAAGTGGTTTTGTAATCGAGATCTGAGTACAAAGTGTTCACCGCTGAGAAATAGCTGACATACAGCTGATGATTATTATTACTTTAATATTACCGTGCTACTATATATTAGGCTACTACTATAATATAAGGACATTTTGGGGTGCTCTTAAAGGTAAATAAGTTACATAACAATTGAATTTATTTACCGTTGATTTATTTAGTTATTTACATTATTTTCATTTTAATGTTTTTGTCTTTGTGGTAGCATTAGCATAAAGGTTTTGGGTTGGTCTGTAGTAATTTCTAATCAATTTCTATAAAAGGATACCTATAACGACAAAAAAATATAATATACTAATTACTTATATAATTACACAGCACAGCAAGAACTTAAGATAAATCGGGCAATTTGAGGTGTCCTCAAAGGTAAACATGAAAAAGATCTTATTTATTTAGCATTTTTTATTGAATTATTTGGGATTATTTATCTTTTAGGGTTATTTATTAATATTTATATTTTTATTACTATTATTATTACAAAACTTGTCTTTTAATGGTAAAATTTGTATTTATTTATTCAGATTTTTATTTGCATTTCTAATTAATCTTTTTTATTATTAAATTCTAAATGTCATTTAGCAATAACATTAGCATTTATTTATATTTCAATAGAATTTTTTATTGTCTTTTATTTATTTATTTTATTAAATCCAAAAGTTGTCTTTTAGTGATGTCATTAACATTTAATTATTTATATTTTATTTGCATTTGTAATTTTTTTTTTTTTTTAATCCAAGAAGTTGTGTTTTACCGGTAGCATGTATTTATTTATTTTTATTTGCAATTTTAATTATCTTAATTATTATTTTTTTTATTAAATCCAAAAAGTTGTGTTTTAGTCTTTTAGCAGTAAAATTTTTTTTTTTTTTTGCATTTTTAATTACCTTTAATTTTTACTAAATCTAAAAGGTTGTATTTAAGTGATAACTTTTGCATTAAACTAGTCTGATGTAATCCTAAGCATCGGTTTATATAGTAAAACCAACAATAGTTCATGGTGTGTTCCTCACCAGCTCCAGAGGTCCGAACAGGAAGTGCACGAGCTCTGCAGCAGTGGGGTTCTGGATGTGTTTCTTCAGTTTGGCCTGTAGAGGGCGCACACAGACCGTCAACACGCATTATGAACGCACTTAACTAATAAAACAATGCTTACATAAATCGTCACTTAAACTAAAAACTTTGTTATGTTTGAATACGAGTACAAAAGTTCCAGATGATGTTTTAAATAAAACCAAAGAGTTAAAATCATGCATTTTTTGTTCAGTGTAGACACAATGAGAGACAAGCGAAACCCACCAGCAGATTGAAAGAGAGTTTCAGCTTCTGAAGACAGTCGATAAACTCGGCTTCTGATGGAGGTTTAGCTCGTAGAGTTAGCATTCCCTCTAAAACACACACACGACAATCATGTTTGTTCAGCAAAGCACCACAACCAACATTTAACATACATTCATTTCTAATCTATTACTGACATAATAATTCAACTTTATATGGAGTACTACTTGAGCACAATGCACATTCTTAATATTAAGCCTTGAATATGTTTTAATGTCACTGCCGATGAGGATTATATGATCTTTGAATGATATCGTTATTTAAAGTGTACTTCAAGTACACTTGCAATAGTTCCATTTTAGTCCAATCAGATATACAGAACATCTTTAGTTTGACTTCAGCTCTACTTTTGTGAAGTTGACCTTTCGCAAAACCCTGCCCCAAAACGGCCATTGTCCAATCACACATCGTAGCAACGGTTACTTAGTAAGCAAGGTCCGTCAAGCTGCAGGCCTCTGGCAAGCAAAATGGTGAAGCGATGTGCCTATGGCACATGTAAGTCCGACAGTAGGTACCCCAAAAGTTTGGCTG
>JAUMHQ010000094.1:2254444-2268196 GCA_032361165.1 Enteromius paludinosus | reverse complement strand
TGATGGGCACGCTTGGGCTGATGGGAATTGTAGTTCCCGCTACCTCCCGTTCGCTCCTTTCGCCTGAGCAAACTTTTTTCAGAAGACCTATCATTTTATCAAGTCATGAGACCATGGTATTATAAAAAAAATAATAATGACAATTTGACCATTCTTAAAAAATAAATCACAGCAATTAGAATTGCTTGAAAATCTAAAAAAAAGAACTATGCATTGCAGAAATTATATATTTTTTAAAGATTACTGTAATGAATATCACTATTGGTGAGAAATATCTAATGACAATTTGGCTGTTAAAAAAACAGTAATGAGATTCACTATTGAGTGAAAAAAATAAAAATAAAAATGCATGGTGGTAATGACAATTTGGAGAGAATTCCTTAATGTACTTAAAAAATATTAAAACCATCTTGGTCCTAAATCAGACTTAATTTGTAATTTCACATGTACTTTTTCAGTTTGATTTTGGGGGTTAAATGTGACATGGATAAGCGTGATTCATGCACCCTTTTAAGCATTACTTATCACTGAAAAGTGTTGATTTACTGCCTTCTGCTTCTTTTTCTTCACTCTTTTCTTAACGTGATCTTTCTTTTCTTCAGGACAATTGGCTCACCCCTCTGTTTTATTTTTACTGTTCTCTTAAAGTGGTCAAATTCATTTCTCTGTCATGCTTGGATAAAAGCAGTAGTTGTTAATGTCAGGTTCTAAGTCAAACTATTTATTTTGGTGGGATTTTCCAACCATAATTTGTGGCACTTCTTTAGGCGTGAGTGTGTTTTCTCAGAGCAGGTGTAACGGTTTGTATATATGACAGCGTTTCACTGTAAACACTGTTGACTTCATTAGGCTCTGGAGTTCACGGCCGTCAAACGATGCTTTTTAACGAGAATTTCACATGTTTACATTCTTCAGTTGGGGAGTGAAGCAGACAGACTCTGCTGCCTCTGAACTAGAGATGATCTGACGTGCTAGAAATGTCCTTGTACAACAGCATCAGTTATGTGATGTCAGTTATGCAAATTATGTGCTGTGGATGCACTTATTTAAAAAAAAATCCAGGTGTCTGTGCATGGCTTGTTTGTGCTTTTGAGAACACTTCAGATTCATTCAGATTCTGTTGTTATCTACGTTTTGACCATGTGCACGTATTTGTGCGATTTAATTGATGGCTTGTTGCGGTTTTTAATTGTGCTCCAGATGAATGCTCTGTGTTTGTGCTCTGTTTGTTTGTTTGTGTGTGTGTTGTGCGGGGAGGGTATCTTAAATGAACATCCATTGTGGAGTACAGCAACACAGAGCACAAAAGAAGAGGCAGATTGAGCTGTTTGTCTGTAGGACTCATTTGACCCTCAGCTGTCCTAGAGGAAAATTTTATTGCTCTGTCAAAGCTTGTTTCATTCAAATATCAACTTTGTCTTGGGTGTTTCCTCTGTCCTAGGAAGAAATAGAAATAGCCATTATAAGGATTTGATGAGAGATGTTTGAGTTTATTGAGCTTTTTGACTGAGACTTTGGTGTTTTGGCAAATCTGAAAACAGTTTGATACTGTGTTCAGATCTCTTTGTAACTCCAGAGGAGACACATATGAGATTACTGGGGACTTTTTCTAAGAAGAAACAGCAGAAAAGCAGAAGCTAAATTCTCATTTGAACTTTTTCATGGATTGAAACAGGTTAAAATGCTTCAAAGGTTTTTTTTTCACCAATTCAAAGCTATTTTTACTCTCATTCTTCAGAGCTATAAAATTATAAAAACTTTAGATTATTAATAAAAATCGAATGTGTAGAAATTTGTGACTTATCACTTGTCTCAATCTGGCGAATACATTTGTGAGGAATTGACCCACATTCTTAGAGTAAACAAACAGCCCTGATAAACAGCTTCTGTGTTTTCTTTATTCTCAAGGAAGGCCCTGTAATTGAAGGTGTTGAAAGGAATTCTGGGAAACGGTTACTGTCTTCTGTTTCTTTGGTTCTGAGAGGCGTGGAGGGATAGTTTTCAGATCTTTGCCTAAAGATAACTACCACAGAAACCCCCTGTGACATAAGAGCGCTCAAAGAAAGCGTTTTAGCCCGATTGAGTGTAGCCATAAGCTGCTTACAGAGGGTCTGAATGCCCCTCTCTCTAATGCACCGCATCATTCCTGGCATACCTACAACACTATTAAAAATCAGAATGAGGTGCGAGTAATGTTTCTTTCTCTCTCGCGTCTCTTTTTCGCTATCGCTGCCTCATTCCGACTCCATTAGTGTGACAGTGTGCAGACAGGGCGAGGAAGAGAGATAACAGACGTAGACGCACACACAGATGGATGCACACACACACTCATACATGCTGCGGGTGGGGTGAGATAAGGGCAGGGCACAGGTCATACAAACACACACACACACACACACACACATGCATGCAATATGCACAAGCAGTAACACACACGTGTGGGTTTTTGCACACATTAAGCACACAGCCACTGTGTTTTACGGAGCTGATTGGTCAAAACATCAGCGTAGGAGTTGATGTTTTGGACCGCAACCCATCTGTGAGCTCCATAACACCAAAACTCATCCCTACACCACCTAACCACATGCCTGCCAGCTCTTGTTTTACTTCACAGGGTTTTTTTTTCTCCTGAAATTTTTGGGGAATTTTACACTTTATATGTACTTAATAAATTATGCTTAATTATACATGCAAGTAGCCCTAAGCCAAACCCTAACTATATAGTAAGTACAATAAGTATTTACATGTATAATTAAACTGTAACAAGGGCACCTTAAAATAAAGTGTAACGCAGTTTTGATATTTACAGTAAATGGGCTTATCATAAAAAAACATGTCCGGTTGTGTAGTTTGAGTGGAGCCTAAACACACTATACTGCACTTTGTGTAAGAGCATTTGAGCAGGTTAGGTCACATTTAGCCTGATGTCAGTAAGCCATGGATCACTCTTGTGCAGGTACAGATGGTTCCTGATGGAGGGAATGGTTTGGCCGTTGCGCGTGGTCTCTCTCATGTAACAGTGTATTGCTGTAACTGGAATGCATTGTGTTTGAGCAGCCAGGCCTGGAACATTCACATGCCAGTTCCATTACAACAAACCAGAAATTACACACTTTCCACATTTCAGGTGACTGTGATCCGTTTCCCCACATCCTTCCTTTTGTTGAAACTCAAGTGATTTGTGTGCCGTGTTATTTTAGTTTTATTTATTTACAATTTATTTATATTTTGAATTTGTTATATTTTTAATATTTTTGTCATTTTATAAATGTGTTTATTTATTTTTCATCATTTTTTTATATTTCTGTTTAGCTTTATATTAATTTTTGTGAATTTTTAGTCATTTCAACTTTAATGTCAATCAATTTGTTGCCAAGGCATACAATAATATTCCTATTAATTTTTTTAAGTTTAAATATTTAGCACACAACCAATCATAATTTGCACATTTGTAACAATAGCCAACAATACAATAAAGATATATATATATATATATATATATCAAAATCTCATTTTTGATTGGTAATATGTCTTGCTAAGAACTTAATTTTGGACAATTTTTTTTGCACTCTCAAATTCCAGATGTTCAAATAGTTGTATCTCAGTCAAATATTGTCCTAACATTATCAACCATACATTAATGGAAAGCTAATTTATTTAGCCTGATATATAAAACTCAATTGAGCTGTATGAATGGGTTTGTGGTCCAGGGTGTGATTTCAGCTTTATTTTAATTAAGAAAAGAAAAAAAAAATGTGTTTGTATATATATACATATACACATATAATAGTTATAGTGTACTTCAAAACGTTTTAGTGTATTTATTATATTATAATTAATACTGAAATATGTTTAAATAGAAGTAACAATTAGTCATAAATGATACTGAGTTAGTTTTCACAATCTTTAAACTCCCATAATGTGTTTCATTACTGAAAGTCATGATAACCTGTCATTTAAGTGAGTCAGCTCTAAATGTTTCTTTCAAAGGATTTATATGAGTCAGTTGCTTGTAGGGTTGGCACGGTTCACAAAACCCACAGTTCGGTTTGTATCACGGTTTTAGGCTCATGGTTTTCGGTTCTTTATGGATCTTGTTATTTTTTCTTTTAATCTTTAACACTCCAGAAATGTACTTCAGCATATGATATATAGCTTAATTATCCACAATTTAGTAATCATGCATAAACTGAATTTGACTTGACTTAAAGCACATTATTGGGAACATCTCTGAGGAAAGCTAGGTGAGATTTTGATACAGCAAGAGGAAAGACATGATGATTTCAACATGCTTTTCATTTATTTGACAAAAAAAGGAGAACGTGTATTGCCATCTACATGAATGTATGTGCCTTTTTAGCACACAATGCACGCCTGCGCAGGAATGATCGCGTGCGATTGATTGAATTGCACGTGGATGACATACCAAGCGTGCGCGAGGGTCTGATATGAGCTCGCGGCCCCCGTTTCTTCTTCTCGCGGAAATGATTTACCGCGCTCGCTTATTAATGGCATAGATTTGCCGCCATAGATTACGTGTTTTTCGCGAGCGGGTTGCTGCTGCTGCGACGGGGCATCGTCTATCGACCCAACCCTAGTTCCCACACACCAGGTTTATACGACGCTGGCGCATCCTCCATCTCCGGGCAGCCTTCCTTTTCTCTCCCACTTGCCATTTCTACAAGTACAGTATTGTGACCTGCAGCACTCACTCCACACCGTAGACTCCTCAATTCTTTTGCGCGAAAGGGAAACACACTGATGTCACATACGGGGCACAAGGCTACATTGCGCATTTCATGAACTGTCGAACCGTGCGACGCACGCATGCAAGGTTCGTTTTTTTTTTCATGAACCAGGTGCCATCCCTAGTTGCTTGTGTTTTTTGTTTTTTACATGCAGTTCTCCAGTTTCATTATAACAGCACATGTGCAGACCTTTTTTTGAATAGAGGACATGTAAACTCATGTGGCTGATCAGACACACCAAATAATCTGGCTAGTGACTCGGCATGTTAGTAGGGATTAATCTGGGGTGCTGGGGTTAAAATTGGGGTGAGATATTGGCAGTGGTGAAGTGTGTGGGACTGTATTACACCCCTCTAAAAATGTGTCATTACTTAAATTCCTCATTGTTACCCGACTTTTACATGTTTCCCTTTTTCTTCTGACAGTATGAAGGAATTCGGTTCTCTTTAACGCTCTGTCGTTCCCTCTCTCGTGTTCGTGGAGGGTAGGTAAGCTGCTCAGGTCGGCCGGGGCATTCAGTGCTGGTGGCCGACTAGAACTGTGTGTGGTGGCCTGGTACAGCTCTGTCTCATGACTGAGACCTAATCCTGCATTACAACACACACACATACACTTTCACGTAACCCTGGACCCGCCAACTGAGGTCCAAGACGCAAAGGTGTATGTTGTTTGGAGGGATATGAGAGACGTACTGGGTCATATACACACATCTTCAGTTTTGTAGGTTGTGTCCATCCTAAAACAAAATGCTGTGGCTCCGAGCAGGTACTATCTCTCTTTACTTGTGGAGAATCATGTTAATGCATTTTCTTATTGATTGTTGCTATTTACCTTTCGTGACCTCATTCATTTGCATGGTAGTGTATAAATGTGTTTATTTCTATTTTGTGTTGTGTAAGTGTGTTGTGTATTTACATGGTCAAGATTTTGTTTAAGCTTAATTATTAAACTTTATCATGTAGCCTATCCAGCAATATTTGTACTAAAGGCATGAATGATTCTTCAAGCAAATTAATTAAAATTGAAAAAATTAAATTAAGTGATACATTAAAGGAGGAACTTAAACCATTTGATAGAGGCTTGGGGGTGGGATATTTTAAGGAAGTAAGCAACTACCCTAGCAACAGCATAGCAATGCTAAAAACACTCAGTAACACCTTAGTAACTCGATAGCAACCACCTTAGCATCATGTTGGCTTTTGGACTATCAACTGATTTCATGTTTGAACAGTTGAAACCAGGGTTATTATAGTTTACTCAAAATAATTCTATAAAAAAAAAAATTGTAATATTTAAATTAAAAAAAAACTTAAAAACTTTAATTTAATTTTAATTTTAAAATAGCTAAAACAAAAATAAAAATGACTAAAAACCATATAAAGATTTAAAAATAGTAATACAAATAAAAATGACAAAAACACACTATAAACAATATAAACTAATATATGTGAAAACTGTAATAATATGTCAATGATAATAGAATAACACTGGCATAAATACTCCATTATAATGTCCAGTAGAAGCTTATTTTCATTTATATTCTTAAGCCTGGTGACAATATCTATCAAAGATTTGTCTGAGTTGTCTTTTCAAGTCAATAATTGTGCAAATATTTTCCTCTGTAACTATATGTGGATACTCAAATGAATGCTGTATTGATCACGGCGATGCTGTCTGTGTGTTTTGGTCTTTCAAACCCAGGGCATTCTGGGTAGTGTTTACCGTTTGATAATGTAATGGACTTCGCTCTATTATACTTTACTCTGGTGTGAATTAGAGCTTAATGATTAACCTGCATAAGAATTCATCAGTTTCACATGCAGAGATGTAGGGAAACAGAGCTTGTATGAATGTGTAGAGTGCAGAGGGAGGTAAAGAGAGATAAAGGGAGAGAGATATACATGGAGACGGAGGAAGGGATGTGTGGTATATTGTTGTCTGTGATTAATGAGCTCTCGAGGGAGCTGTTTTCGTTTGGCCCATCGGGGATGCCAAATGCTTTAGTTCAGAATCATCGGTTCTTCATACGAAACCTGTAAATGACGAACAGGAAACAAATGATGTTCAGTTTCAGTGTGTTAAACAAGTTTGGAGTCAGAATTATTATTGTTGTTTTTGAAGGAAGTCTCTTCTGCTCATCAAGGCTGCATTTATTTAATAAAAATACAGTAATATTGTGAAATGATATTACAATTAACTGTTGAGTTTGAATATATGAGGTGAAGCTGATTTTTCAGCATCATTACTCCAGTCTGATAGTTAGTATATATGTAGGTGCAATGTTACTTATAATCAACAGAATACGTTAAAGGGACCATCAAAATAAAGTGAAACCATTAATATTAATATCAGTTGCTTGTAGAGCTGAACAGTCAGCTTCATAAATGTTTGAAGTTGAACTATTGACATCACATTGAACTAACAACTTCATAAACCGGGTTTTGTTTAGCTGTATTAAACTGGACTGTTTAAACAATCTTTGCATGGTTCAACAAGAGTAGACGTGAGTTAAACTGGAATTTTGAGTTGATGTAGTATTGCTTAAATAGCCCCTATTTTGGATTTTTGAAGATGCAGTACAGCTCTAAGTGAATGAAAACATCATCCAAAGTTTTAAATCTGAAAGTGCATCATGTATAAAGTTTTCTATTGTTACGCTGTACACAAAACAACATGTGCTCGCAAACGCAGCAGATTTAGTGCCATGCAAAGTAGAGGTTTGGAAGAATTAATTGTTGACAGAATCGTTTGGGAGGTATTGAGCAAGTAAGGTGAAAGTGATGAAAGTGTTTTTTGACCTTGCATGCATGCCAACCTGTTGCTGGGGACACCCAAAACCAAAATATGAACCTTTCATAGGCCATTATAGGGGCACTTAAAAAAATTAAAGCAGGTACATGAAATGATAGTTGTGAACTTGCAGAATTTTAACTCAATGTGAATTCTTTCCCAGTAACAGGTGATAATACATGTTTAATGCTCTTTACAGAGCGCCAGCACACATACATAAGTGGTCTGAACATGATCAATATTATAAAAGAGTACAAAGAATGTGTTTCTCATCTGTTTGTTAAAATCACCTCCTTCTATTTTTCTGGTCCAACAACAGCGCTCCCTCTTTCGTCCTCTGCTCCCCCACTCTCGTTCCCGTCAGTCAATCTTGCAGCTGTTATCAGCGCAGGCCTGGCAGATTTAACGCAGGAGAATGGAAACATCTGGATCTTATTTAGTAAAATCATCCCTCTCCATTTCTCTCTGCCCCGCTGGCACACTCATAAAACTATCCAACCGCTGCACATCCAAACATTACGTCAGTGCGGGTTTTTCTTGCAGGGCAGAAGTTTCATCACTCATTTTTAATACATTTTTGGATTTTTATACTTAAAAAGTTAAGCACAGTTGCGATCACTCAAGTGGCTTAAGGCAAAAGCTTTGACTCTTGGTTTATACCTGGTGTAAACATACACTGACAGGCTTAAAGATCAGTCTGAGTTAACTCACATCCACAGAAAAGTTCACAGGTGGATCAAACCTGTTCATTGGTCGCAGTGACAAGTTGTTTCGGGATATATTGTGAGTCAGGATTGTGTTGGCTTTCTGTAAATGGTGCCGTCTAGATCAGGATATCCACTGGGGTGGGATGTGAACCCTCTCCGGCTGTGGGAGGCTGATGGACCAGAGAGTTTTCCCAACACTAACACTGGAATTCTTCACATTCCGTCTTCGTTAGTGGCCTAATCTATCAAAGAGAGAGGGAGAGGGGTTTAGCGGGGGTCTCTACATACTCCACTACATCTCCACCTGACCTTGGGCTGATTCCCCTCATTTTCTCCATCCTTTGCTGCGTTGCCGTGCTTTCTTTGTGTAATTCATTTAGATATACCTGTTGTTCAACCTTGGACTTCAGTGACTGCATACGTTCTTCAATCACATTTATGCATTTAGCAGGACTTTTTATACTAAGCAGCTTGCAAAAGACAAACAAAACTACTTCAGTTTCAGGAGATAAGGGTAGGTGTAGGTCAATACCACATACTGTCTGTACAGTATAAGAACCATTACACCTATTGAGAGTCCCCATAAACCACAAAAACCAGCGTGTGTGTGTATGGAGAAAAAAAAAAATGTTTTTTAATAATTCTTAAAAATCATGTTTTTATGCATTTTGATTAATCTCAGTCAAACTGCAATTGTTGTTTTTTTTTTATTAGGTTAAAAATAACGTTAAAAAGCAGTTTACTGACACAAAAAACATGATAACATGATAAAAAACATGATTTTAGTTATTTGTTTTTGCAAACAAACTTCATATATGTATATATTAAATGGTGTATTATTTTTCAGTTTTTTAAAATCTTCTTTTTTTTCTTCAATCGTTCCTTCAGTCTTCATTGAAATAGTCCTGTGGTGTGACACATCAGGATTCAAAATATATGTAATTTTGTATATAATTTTATATAATCAATATATATATATATATTTTTTTTTGTAGGCCTTGAGGGGGAATAAATGCTCTTTATTTATTACTTATGCTACAAAATATACAGCATGTTACATTTACACCATTCAAAATGTTTATATATATTTTCATTAGTTTTTTTATTTATACATTGTTTCTTCTTTTTACAAAAATAATGTTATTATATGATGTTGATGTTGATTGTAATAATGAATAATATTCATACTATAAATGATTAATAATAATGTTGGTTGTTGTAGGTTAAATAACTTTCAAATGGGTTCAAATTGTCCAATAATAGCTAATTTAATTAGGTAAAAAGTGCTTGTATCCAAAACTTGAAAGACAACAAGTCATGTTTTGAAAATGATGTGTATTATATATTTGTTGCATTTTGTATTTACCCCAAAAGCATGCACATAAACATTTAACATTAACATTTATTATACAATGCAGAAAAAGAAAGATTATCCGCGAGATTATAAAAGTAAAGGTGCTTTATTTGGCTTGAGTGTGCAGGGTCAATCGGCCTGGGTGAAAGTGACTTACTGCAGGTGTTGCAATGGAGTGATTACAGCGATAGGTCATGTGGTGGAGATTTGGAGAGATTTGGTAAAGAGGTGGAGAAGGGGGCAGATGCATAGAGAGGTATGGATGGGAGGAGGGAGAAAGCTGTTTTCATGCACAATAAAAAAAATCGTTCTTTGCAAGTGAGCTTCATTTTGGGGTTTTTACCATTTATTTTGTGTTTCTAACCTCCAAGACATTTATGTTTTCATGGACCTTAGATTGACCACATCTCATCAGTCTGGCTATTAACAAGCAAACAAATTATCATAAGTGTTGCAAGCAACACGAAACTGTCTGTTTCTTTAGTTGGAGTCTGAATGAGAGATGTTGTGAAAGTGTTATTTTATCACTGTAGAAACGGTGCGTGGGAACATTATACTCATCCTCCTCTCTCACTCTCTTCTTCTACCTTTCTCTATCTCTCTCACCCTCTACTTCCCTTGCAGGTCATGATATTAACAGCTCTTTGGAGCCAACAAACATTGACACAAGTATCCTGGAGGAATACATCAGCAAAGAGGACGACAGCACTGACATGTAAGAATCTGGAAACAGCTTGTACCACTCAGTACACCAAATTTCTTCTGGTGATGTGTTTATTTTGATGATAATAAATCAAATTGGCTATCAGATGGTGATTATTTTATTTTCTCCTCTAGTTGTTTCACAGAGGTTCACAGCACCCCGGGACCCCAGTATCCCTCGCCCCAGGCCGGGGGATCCTCTTCAGGGGGGGTAGGGTGTGGCGTTAGCCCCCCCATCCCCCTGCGCCAAGGCACCGTCCCTTCTCTGCCCCAGCCCTGCCAGAACCCCTACCCTCCTCCACCGCCGCTGGGCCACCTCAGACACAACTACCCCTGTCTGGGGCAACAGCAGAGCCAAACACCCCAACACCAACAGCCACATATTAAACAAGACCACCGCGGACAGTACGCACCGGGGTAAGAGAAATACAGACTGCATAAAGGAGGAAATATGGTAAAAAATATAGACACATGGATTTTTTATGCTATATATATATATATTAAATATATATGTATATATAGCACTATACTCTATATAACAGAGTATATATATATATATATAAATGAGATTTTATAATTTTGCTGTACTTTTGCTCTTATGGCCACATGATCTAATGAGAAAGCTATTTTATAGGAAGGCCAAATTTCTATGTAATTTGTATGGAAACATACAGATGTTTAGAGTAAAAGAAAGGGATTAAGGTCCACCCCTAAACCTAAATACCAGTGGGTCATGTGGAGATTATATAAAAACGCACAAATTCGTAGAATAATTTGATATATATTATTTTACAACAAATTTTAATAATGTTAATCCATGTAAAAGCAAACAAAAACTACAAGTATTTATTATTATTTATTTTATTTTAACATTTTAATTTAGATTATTAATGTATTTATTTACATAATTTTAATTCATCCTGCAGCCATACTGGAAGTTTGCTGAGGGATCTTAGAGAAAGAGGAGGCAAAAACATGCAAAGGCATATGTATTAGAGACCTATTCACAATAGCATAACATAGTTATTAACTGTCACATTTTCATCAAAATAAGAATCATAGTACAGTATGTTACATTTGAGAAGAATAGTTTCAAATAGATCATGAAAAAAATACTTTTTCCCAGTGACGCTTTCTTAGTACAATTTGGTTTCTATACAAAGCGTATGACTTTTAGAAAAAGGTAAACATGAACGTCCACCCTTAAATCTAACCATCAGTGAGGCATAGATGGATCGTACCAAAAGATACATATTCATACAAATTCACAATAACGTAAAAACCGTTGCAAATTGTTGTGAACACAGTAATGCAATTTCAATGCAGTTTTAGAATCACAGTACTTCAAATCCAAGTGACATTACAAAAAGTAATGAAATGTAGAACAGTTACGAATCGCTATGAACTTGTGTTGATCAATTTCAAATAGTAAGCCACACCCCTTTGATATGCCCCGCCTCTTCATTGCGTATGACCCTATGACTCAGATAAAGGCTGAGTAAGACAGACGGAGGAGTGAACTGGGAATAACACGGAGACACAACGGGTCAGGCCTGATAACCTATGAGGAGTTTTGCAATCACTAATGCTTTTTTATAAAGTTGACCAAAAGGAGGCAGCAGGTATTCTCTTCGTGATGGGTTTCTAATTAAAACATGAGTCTTGTTTTAATCAAATCACATAGCAACTACAACACCCTGACAGTCACTCCTGTTGTCATGTATTTAGTGCGTTTAATGTTATTGTTGTCGCAGAACGCTACCTGAGTCCCCTCCTGACTCCAGTTCAGAGCCGTATTCGCCACAGCAAGCCAACGGTAAGTTCAGTCCACCCGAAGGATTTAATGTGAATAGAATTTCAGAAATAATCAAGACTGCAAGTTATTTAAGGTTTTAAAAAAGAGTTTGAGAATTTGAAACATATTGTCAGTAAAAGTGAACTTAAAAAAGACTTACGTGGGTGAGGAATACAATGTGACGCACGAATGTGGATTTATCCATAATTGAATACAATATTAAATTTAACTTAATATCTGCTTATTCATTTTCCACATTAGATCCGCACATGCTCAGGACAATGACGCCCGAGAACATGTGTCACATGACCAGTCCTCCGCCTCTCTCCACACACCCCCACTATCCCAGCATGCACCGGGACATGTACCTTAAGCCAGAGCCCATGATTTCGCAGTATCCAATGGGTCCAGGCAGCGGCGGGGGCGGAGACATGCAACAGAGTCAGATGCTACATCAACTCCTGCAACATCCACAAGGACCTGAGTAAGAGAATCAGAAGAACATTTTATTGCTAATTTTATTAAGACATTAAGTATTTATATATTTTTTTTTTAATTTTGATTTAGATAAGGGTTATATTATTTAAATATATTATCTAAATTATTAAAGTACTTTTAGCTTCCCCTAATGTTTTTATTGCTTTTATTTTATTTGTGGCATTTAGCGCTCTCTGAATTTTGTCAAATTATCATAATCACATCTATTCCTTTTAATATCCTGCTACTAGCCTTTTATTTAAACAAAAAACACTATTTCAGTCTTGAATTTATGTGTTTTTTATAATGTAGAGTATTAATAATAAATAATTAATTTAAATATTTTAAGAGATGGACCAGCAGTGTCAAAGATCAAAATTTTCGCAATTAACAAATGAATGCTCTGTGTTTCTCCAGTGGGATTCCCGTACATCCGGCAAAGAAGAGAAAACATTCAGACTCTCCTAACAGCACTCTCAATTCTCAGATCCTCACAGGCATCATCAAACAAGAGCCAGGTACACACACACACACACACACACACAGGTACCTGAACACAACTGCATTTTCAGCACTGCATGATTATATGCATGTGTGCTTTCACAGGTTTGATGCAGGATGCAGAAAACTCATACCTGGATCCAAACTACCAGTGCATAAAGTGGCAGCCGCACCAGCAGAACAAATGGACTACATTATACGACTCCAGTGGAAAAGAACTGTGGGTGCTGCTCTGGTCTTACACACCTCTGCATTTAGATTTATGACAGCAATGAGAAATGCATCAAGGGCGAGAGTGTGTGTTTGGGATTTAATGGGGTATAAGGACGTATCAGGCTGTACTAAAAGAGACAGAAGAGAGAGAGATAGATAGCAGAGGATAGAGAATTCCTATGAGGTGAGCAGTGTGTAGGAGTGAGAGCAAGAGCAGAGATCGGACTTACAAGAGAGAGGAATGAGGATGAACAGAGAGAGAACGATCGGGCAGAAATGTACCACAACATAGTCCTGATGGGGATATTGATAACATTAATTTAATTCAAAATTATTTATAAACTAATTCTAATTTATATTAGGAACATTTATTATGATGCATAGGAATGATTATTTACATAAAATTAAAAAAAAAAAAAAAATATATAAATAAATATATATATATATATGTGTGTGTGTGTGTGT
>JAUMHQ010000094.1:2243829-2253859 GCA_032361165.1 Enteromius paludinosus | reverse complement strand
TCCCCATAAAACACTTAAACCCAACATGTGTGTGTGTGTGTGTGTGTGTGTGTGTGTGTGTGTGTGTGTGTGTGTGAATAAAATTGAAAATAAACTTAAAAAAAAAAGTTATAAAAATTAACATTTTATTTATTTAAAAAACCCAATATAGTTACAATTACAGTTTTTACAGTATAAAAAATCAGTGACATCAATATTCATTACTAAACCTAAATATTAATACTTTTCTTAAAACTATCTAAAAAAACGGTACATTTATTGAATGTAATCAAATCAATTTATTTAATAATTATTTCTCAAAAAAACTAGATAATCAATATTCTAATAGTTAATATATCTTTTACATATTATAGAATTTAATATAACATTATAAAATGCAATATATTTCAAGAAACAATGACTAGAAATCATTTATGATTACCAGTAACCTTATAAAAAAATCTATATACATGACATAATTTAAGATATATTTCCCTGAACTCCTCTTATAATTGACATAGACATTTAACATCCTCTCTTCCTCATGCTGTTTTCTTTCTCTTTCTCTCTTTCTGCCTTTCCAGTCCAATGACTACATATAGGGTGGACGCAGACAAGGGTTTTAACTTCTCCTTGTCTGATGATGCATTTGTGTGTCAGAAGAAGAACCACTTCCAGGTGACAGTGTACATCGGGATGCCAGGAGATCCCAAATATGTCAAGACCAGCGAGGGGCTACAGCCCATTGAATGCTTTTACCTGAAACTCAATGGAGTCAAGGTGAGCCAGACCACAAGAACAAATGTCATACTACTGTCTATAAACTCTTGCCTGCTCTAGCATGATTTCATCTGGGTGTTTTCCAGTTGGAAGCAATGAATCAGTCCATTAATGTGGAACAGTCACAGTCTGACCGGAGTAAAAGGCCCTTTAAACCAGTATTGTAAGTTTTACAATTTTGCGTTAAGAGCATGAATTAAAATTGGCCTGTGGCATAAATGTTAACTATATGCTTTACAGAGTGACATTGCCACCAGAGCAGGTGACCAAAGTAACAGTGGGTCGTCTCCACTTCAGTGAAACCACAGCCAATAACATGAGAAAGAAAGGCAAACCGAACCCCGACCAGAGGTACAAAATATAACCATGACAAAGTAAAGCTGACCAGGGTTATTTACCACTTCTATCATCTTTTGACAACATCTGTATCACCTTCAGGCCATTCAATATGTAGATGATCATCAGATTTGCAAACATGGATCCTCTGTGGTGAATGGGTCCCATCAGAATCCAAACAACTGATAAAAACATCCCACAAGTAATCCACACCTCTCCAGTCCATCAATTAAAATCTTGTAAAGAGAAGGCTGTGTGTTTAAATAGGAGTCCTCTATCCACAATATTGCTTTTTCCAGTTAATCAGGAGAGAAAAGCAAAAACAGTCCAAAATTGTTCCAAAAAATGCTGTATATTGGTGTATTTTGAGTTTCCACTGGAGGAAAACCCTTATTTTGTCCAGAAGCAAAAATGCAGCTTTTTGCTTCAAAAGATATTAATTTATGTACTTGGATTACATGTTTTTATCTGCTGTTTGGGCTCTCATTTTGACGGCACCCATTCACTGCAGAGGATCCGTTGCTGAGCAAATGATAGAATGTTACATTTCTCCAAATCCTGCCAGTACTGTCCACAGATACTACGTAAAATCTTTGTTTAAAAACACTTACGCTTGTATTTTGTGTAGGTACTTCATGCTGGTGGTAGCTCTTCAGGCTCAGTGTCACAGTCAGAGCTTCACGGTTGCAGCTCACGTCTCCGAGAGGATCATCGTCAGGGTAACCGCTGTCAGTCTGGTCGTGTCTGACCGACCTCCTCCAATCACAACCTGTTTCTGTGTCAATGATCCACCTCTGACCAATCACTATTGCTGTTACAGTCTAATGCTTATGCTGCTGAACTTGTTTGCCTTTACTTTTAATTAGATTTTTTAATGCCATTTTTTGCTTATTATTCTCATTGAGAAATAAAAATTCTGAAGAAATCAAAAAACTTAATTATATGCAGGTATGCATTTGAAGTTTTATGTGTAACTTAATTTAAAAGTCGACTGAATTTGCAGTAACACCTTCCCTTCCCAGCCAATTACTTAAGTTATTGTACTATTACTTAGTTCTTTGGTCTTCTTTCTTTCTTTCTCTGTCTCTCAGGCATCTAACCCAGGTCAGTTTGAGAGTGACAGTGAAGTGCTGTGGCAGAGAGGGCAGATGCCAGACTCTGTGTACCATCATGGCCGGGTGGGCATCAATACGGACCGGCCGGATGAGGCTCTGGTTGTACACGGCAATGTGAAGGTCATGGGTTCCCTTGTGCATCCTTCTGATATTAGAGCCAAGGAGAATGTGAAGGAGGTACATTTTTATGTGTGTGTATATCTCTCTTGCACATGCATAAGGTCATATATTTTCAAATTGACCTTTCTGCCAATTAAACCCATTTGCTAAACATGCATTAATAGTCCTGAACTATTTTCTATGTTAATAGAATCATTTAACTGTTTGTATTTGCACACAGTCCACAAATATATTTCATACCTTCTCTCTCTTTCTTCAGGTGGACACCACTGATAACCTGAGGCGGATTTCCCAAATGAGGCTGGTGCATTATCAGTATAAGCCTGAGTTCGCAGCCACGGTGGGCATTGATGCCACTTCTGAGACCGGTACTGTCTTCACAGATCATTCCTAGATTTAATATCAATTCAGGGTCATATTTCTCTCAAAAAATTAAAAGAAAAAATATTTTGCATTAAGAAACTGGAGCATATTGTTGGGCTGTGAAAATCATAAACGTATCACCGTCTAAGCTGCGTTTGTGAAAGTTTGTTTAACTGTAATGAAAGTAATATTACAAAGCAAAGCATCATAATGTTACTAAAACGGATGCTAAATTTTAGTTGAAGTTATACAAATTATTAATATTTTTATTTAGTTTTAATTAATTTTAGTTTTAGTCATTTTATTACTTAAATGTATTTATTTCAGTGCGATGATAAGGAAACATTTTGAATTTTTTGTTAAAAAAATAATTTTACATTAATTTTAAATTATTACATTTAAATATAATTTTTTTAATTTATTTAAATATTTTAGTATATGCCTGCATTTTGTCATTTAACAAAAATATTGTTTTATCATTTAGTTTAGCAATAACAACACTGCACTTAAATGAAATTTTCCCCTTTGGATTATGAGGTGAATGTGACCCCGGCATTTTTTTATAAAGGATTATTCTGTTACAATCACTATGTATGTTAACCTTAGAGTGTCCAGTTAACAGGCTGTGTTTGTTATCAGGGGTGATCGCTCAGGAGGTCCAGCAGATTCTGCCGGAGGCTGTGAAGGAGGGAGGAGACGTGGTGTGTGCTAACGGAGAGACCATCCCTAATCTACTGGTGGTCAATAAAGTATGAGCGCACAAACACATTCTTACAGATGCCCACACAGTCTCTCTGCCTCTCTCTTATGTGTGTGTGTTTGATTCTGCAGGAGCGGATCTTTATGGAGAATGTGGGAGCGGTGAAGGAACTCTGCAAACTCACTGATAATCTGGAGAATCGCATTGACGAGCTCGAACGCTGGAGCCGGAAACTCGCCAAACTGCGCCGACTAGACAGCATGAAGAGCACCGTCAGCGGAGGCACAGTCAGGTGTGTGTTTATGAAGCTGTGCTCTCACACATGCATCTGTTGGACTAAATTCAAAGTGAGGAAGTCTGAAGAAACATGGTCTTTGTTCTAGTCAATCAGGAAGCTACTTTAGCAGAACAGGAAGCGGCCCACTCAAGAAAAAAGCAGCTAAGCCAGGAAGCAAGGTAAGATTTAAAACAGTTATATATATATATGTAATGTATATTAAAAACAAGAATGGAATGAGATGGGATGTTATAGTCTCATTTAATGAAATTCCAATGTTGGAAAACCATGACATAAAACAGATGATACAGATGAAAAAAAAAAAACGATAGAACCATATGGAATCAGATGGAACACAATTATACAGAACAGAATCATTGGATATAAGTTAATCATATGAAATGTAGTAAAAATCATTTTAGATTGGGAGAGAATCATATGCAATGGAGTCAAGTAAAATACTGTAGGATGGGACAAAAATTATATGAAATAGAATACAATCATATAAGATGAGATATAAGTCATGGAATGGAGTACAATCATACTGAATGAGATTGAAGCAATAGAATCATGGAGTCATATTAATTAGATTAAGTCATAAGGAATGGAATAGAATCCTAGGATGGAATAGGCTCATAGTAATGGCATAGACTCAATTGATTGGAATTGAGTACAATCATATTTTATGAGATTTATGAGTCCTGTGGAAAGGAGTAGAGTCATATTGTGTGTGTGTGTGTGTGTGTGTGTGTGTGTGATATAATCATATGGAATAGAGTCATTGTGAATGAGATAAATTCATTTAGGATGGAACAGTCTCATGGGATGGAATAGAATCATATGGAATGGAGTAGAATTATGTTTAATGGGCTAGAATCAAATGGAATGGAATCTAATAGGAAGGGACAGAATCCTGTGGAATGGAATGAGATGGATTCATAACGCAGGATATAGTGATTGCACAGAATCAGTGGTATACGATGAGATGGGATGTTATGGAACAGAATAATTTGGACTGGGATGGAATAGAATTGGATGGGATGAGAGGATTGGTGTTGTTTTTGCAGCGGTCCGTCCCGGAGCAGAGCTGCCTGAGTCACAGGTTCATGCAGGGCACCATCCTGGCGCTGGTCATCATTATGGCCTTCAGGTGAGAGTGGCAATCATTCACCCCCAAACATTGGAATGAGTATTTTGAGTGTCTGTTTCATGCTCATTATCATCTCGTTCTGTAGTGTCATCTTCATGTCCATCCTCTATGTGCTCAATCTTCAACACCGTGGAAGCATAAATGATGCTGAGGGGTATGTACACACACACAAACACACATCTATTCACATGTACATGACATCACCACGTCATGCTCAGAGCTCTTTCTCTTTATTTCTATATGCTCTCGTTTGATCTCCTGCTCATTTCTCTCAGTGACGTTTGTAGCTCTGCGTCCCGCTGCCTTCTCTTTGTCTCTTGGACGCCCTTCCTCACTGCAACCGTCACATTCTGTCCATCCTTCTGTCTGTGGTATGCTGTCCACTTCCTTTCCCTCCGTTTCTCTATCCCTTTGTCTTTCCATCCATGACTAAAAGTCCCAACAATATTCAATTTAGGAAAATTGTATTACACAAAGGTTGTTGGGAAGAAGTCTCTTACGCTCACCAAGGCTGCATTTGTTTGATCAAACTACAGTAATATCAATAATATTGTACAATAATTAGTTACTGTCAAATGATTAATCACATCCAAAATAAAAGCTTTTGCTTACATAATATATGAGTGTACTTGGTATATTTACTATGTATATATAAATACACACACATACTGTATATATATATTTTGAAAACATTTATGTACATTTATATATTTATATTTTATACTATAAAAACATTTCATATATAAACATATCATAGTTTTGTTTAAATATATACACGCCTGTGTTTGTATTTATATATACATAGTAAATATACAAAGTACACTCATATATTATGAGAGTTCAGAAGAACAGTATTTATTTAAAATAGATGCAGAAAAATTGTTTGGGTTCATATTGAGATCTCTGACTTGGCAAATCTAAGCTGAGCCACGTTTTCCCAAATAATCTCATTCTTCTCATGTGACCTCTCTCTCTATCTCAGCAGGTCTCGTTTTGCTCTGGGTTCGGCTCGTCAGGCTTCTTTCTCTCCTGCCAGAGTGACCACATCCACTCTCTCCCCAGGTTCCAGAAGCACACTCATGCTCACAATACAGCTGTGGTGTTTTCCAGTACACAAATGTGGATTAATACATTCATAGACGTTGATTATCTGTTTACAGACTCCACCTCCCCGTCATTGTCTAATCACCTGCCCTGCTGCCCTCCGACACCTGCCACAACCAACCAATCAGCCACTACCAGTCTGATGCCAGGCAACAACCAATCCACTCCAGGTATGACAGCAACTTGTGAAAACTTGACTTAAAGCTTTTATATGTAATGCATTATAGAAGTAAGCATACTTTTAATATTTTATGTAATGCACCTTATAATGCAATGTATGATGTCATGAAGAATTATCATAGATTATATTACTTATCTATCAATTGCAACACCTTTTTAAAGTATAATCCATTAAACAAACATTAAATTGATCTAATTTCTTATTACATGCCTTACTCTGCATTTTTTGTCTGTTCAAAAAGACCAGTGTTTCTCAGAAAAATGCATCACATTATGGAAGTAAAATGGTTGAATTAATGAATCAGTTTGATGAATTAGCAAATTAATGAATTGACACATCAATGGTATCTTCTCAAAACCCTTCTATGCTGCTCCTTTTCTTGGATTAAACAGAAAAAGGACTCATTCAAACCTTCTTTTCATATATAGCATCATTTCTCTCTCTCTCTCAGACACCAGCACTGGCGTTCCCACCCAGGCCACTATTAACAAGAAGGCAAAGTCTCGGCCGCTGGACAAAGACAGCCGGAACAAGAACCGTCTGAGTCACACGTCAGCTCCTCTGTTCCTCAGTAAAGGCAAACGGCCACCTCAGCCTCCAGAGCTGAGCGGAGCAACCAAACGCTTGCCTGGTGGACAACAGCCACCGTCCCGGAGACAGCGCAGTATCAACACACAGGGTACACACATATTTATATATGTAAATAAATGTGTATATATGTAATTGTAATCACTTTAGTTAAGGGTCTAATTCTCATTGTAGACTAGTTGCTTATTAGCATGCATATTAATAGAATATTGTCTATTTATTAGGACTTCTAAAGCACATATGTGACCCTGGAGTCTTAGGTCGCTGGGGTATATTTGTAGCAATAGCCAAAAATACTTAGTGTGGGTCAAACTGATAGATTTTTCTTTTATGCCAAATACGTCTTTTATCTCAAGCAAAGCAAATAAAGATCATGTTCCAATGAAGATATTTTATCTTTATAAATATATTAAAACCTAGTTTTATATTTCAGAATATAAAATTGACACTTAAAATGGTTTTATACACAGATGGAAATCTATCAGCGTGTCTGAGCAAACTTCACATCCTTGAGATAGATCAGGAGATCAAAACTCTCGATTGTTCTTCATCCGAGACCTGCAGGTGTGTGTGTGTGATTAGAAATAATATTATCAGATATATATTTATAAATTGTTATCTATCAGCACTGAAGTTTTCAGGCTTCTGAGCTGATGTGTTTTATTCGTTTGCAGCTTTACTGTGTTTCTAAATGGAGACAGGAACTCATCTATGTCTTACATTACTCTGCACATGATGTGAGTATGAACACTTTTACTGCAGTAAGAGATGCTTTGTAAGAAATCACTCCTCACTGATGTGATGTTTTTTATATTTTTAAAATGCACTCAAACTTCAGGTCACTCTTCATCAGGAAAAAGAAATGTAGAATTACATCATTTGCATCAGCAATTCATCCTCTCCAGTGAATGGGTGCCGTCAGAATGAGCTGCTAAAAACAGCACAATAATCCCCACCGCTCCAGTCCATCTTGTGATGTGAAAAGCTGCATGTTTGTAAGAAATGGCACACTGTTATGGCCAAAACACCATAATGAAAAGTCCATAATGACACTTCTTTCTTGCTTCCACTTACTCATTCTGACGGCACCCATTTAATGCAGAGAATCCATTGGAAAGCAAGTGGTGCTAAATTTTTTCAAACTCGTTCTGAAAAGGACACAAACTCATCTGCATATAAGATGATGTAGGGTGAGTTCAATAGGCTATATGTCGAACATTACCCGGAAAACAGGTCTCATCGCTTCCGCTTGGTGCGTTAATAGCAGTATTAATAAATCTCAATATCAATGGGCTATTAAGGTAATCAGTTAAATAAGCTAGGTGTGGAAGTCCACAGATGTCTGAGATAATCCCGAATATCCTCTGACCCTAGAATCACCCCTGATACACTTCTGACTCATCCAGATCTCTTGTTGTCCTTTAAGCTCCTCTGAGAAGGTGTGGGTGTGGCGGTGTGGAGCCACCAGGGGGCGACTCTGTCCAAATCACCCAGAAGCTTCTTTCTCACTGGAGCGGAGCACTTATACAGCGGTGAGACTATTGGCCCCAGTTTATATGGTGTTGCACCTGCAGTAACTGAGAATCTCACTCTTGTGAATATGCTTCGGTTGTCACACGCAAACCTCTTTTCTGACAGGGTACCAGCCACCTGTGGTCACTTCCTGTTACTCCTTTTCAAGAGGTCACTTACCATTTCCGAGTGTCACATTCAGTGAGTGAACTTCACACATGATGGTTCATCCCTTGCTCTATTAGTGTGTCTGAATACTTTCGCACTGATTGAATCGCATGAATTTTATTGTGCATGGTTGTGACTCCATTTCAGTCTGATGGGTAAGTTAACCTTTTATTCTTTTTGTTTACAGAGTCAAACGGGATGTAGCGGTGAAGACGACGCTGTGTCCTCACGGTGCTCTCAGTACAGTCTCCTCATTCAAACCACATGCTAAGCAGTGTCAAGGTTCATGCTATTCAGCTTCGACTTCTCCTGTGTCCACTCGTATCGCCGCCCCAGATTCAAAGACTGTTTTATCTGGGCGAGCTGATAAAGATGTCTTAACTGTGTTTGTTCTGCGCGGATCTGTTCAAAGCAAAAGAAAAATGATAAAATTCAGAGCCTTAAACCTTGCTTATATATTACTGCTTATATACACTATTGCACACATACACGTACATACATTTATCTTACGATTTGCAAACATATAAACAAGTACCAATGAGGTCCAAAAAGGACATTATTTTCTTTTGTGCACGATTCCTCAGAAATCAGTGCACATTATTAGCATTTCCTTAAAATGTCATTCAACTGGATTTGTTCACATGTGAACACTCTCAGGCCGTTCAGGATGTAGATGAGTTTGTTTCTTCTTCAGATTTGGAGAAATGTGGCATTACATCACTTGCTCAGCAATGGAAGTGAATGGGTGCCGTCAGAATGAGAATCAAACCGATGATTAAAAACATCACAATAATCCACAGACGGTCCATCAGTTAGCATCTGGAGACGTGAAAAGCTGTGTGTTGGTCAGAGACAAATCCATCATAAAGGCTTTATTAAGTTAAAACTGTTGCTTCTCGCCAAAATGAGAGTCTACAAAAACGCTTTCTCATTTTGATGTGAGAGGGCAACAGAGGATGGACTTCTTCATTGAAGGAAGCGCCATTATGGATTTAATGATTTAAAATGTCTTCATGTATTTGTTTCTTACAAACATGCAGCCTTTGGCTCCAAAAAGTGGTGTGGATTATTATGATGTTTTTATCAGCTGTTTGGACTCTCATTCTGACGGCTAATGCTACACATGTCTCCAAATTGGCTGCTTGCCGAGCTAGGAGCATTCTTCAGCGTTCTTATGTCAGTTTTAAACAGCTGTCTTTATTATAGACTATCTGTAATATTTTTTTCTTAACCACTGGCTATTTATACACTGGAAATGGCTTTAACTGCACCAACTCATTATTAATGATATGCAAATCAGGTTGTTTACCTCTTGTAAACATAACTACTGTCAAACACGGAGAATTTCAGCATTGAAGGGATAGTTCACCCAAAAATGAAAATTTGATGTTTATCTGCTTACCCCCAGGGCAGATGTAGGTGACTTTGTTTCTTCAGTAGATCACAAACAAAGAGTCAGAGTCAAAAAAACATACACAGATAAAACCAAATTAAACCCTACGGCTCGTGACGATGCATTGAGGTGTTAAAGGAGCCGTATGTAAGAAATTTATTGTAATAATCATAAAATGTCTCCGTTATGTTCAACAGGCATTAAGAAAACATGTTCATTTCAAGTACTCATATCACTGACAGCAGTCGTACAGCCTGGATATTC
>JAUMHQ010000094.1:2147804-2157928 GCA_032361165.1 Enteromius paludinosus | reverse complement strand
GCTCTGCTGCCGCGTGTTGACCAATCGGTGATGTTAAATGATACCTCGTGCCAAACCCAGACCAATCACTGTTCCATTCGACTTTTTACATGTGATTTGCGCAATAGGTGGAATTACAGTATGTATGGAAATTTTTTTTTTTTTTTGCGATGCACCAAAACATTTCAATTAATTTTTTTATGGATGACGTCATCACGCACACCATTTTATCGACAAAAGGCCAGTTGGATGGAAACAGGCTGCAAAACAAACAACAATTTTAAATATTTTACATTTCATATAATCATAATGTAATAAAATTAAATATTTATTCTAGTTATATTTAAAGTATTACACTATGTATATATATATATATATATATATGATAGATTTTTTTTGTCTCGATTAGCACAGCAAATCCATTGTTAATTTGAGTTTAACATGGCTCAGAGCCGGTGCCATAAAACGCTATTATACATATTTTCATCAGAAAAAGCGTATAAATAGCCTAAACGAAACCCTGATACTGCTACACAAAAATGGACTTTTGGCATAGCTATATATGACACGGCAAATGTTCGCAGTTTCGTGCACATATTACAATCCTATCCATCGCATAATACATGCCAAAATTTTGCTTAATTAGTGTACTATTAATACACCCTATCATGAGCAGGGGCGTAGCACCAAATTCTGGGCCCTATGCACAAGCAGTGGCCATGGGCCCCCGTAAGCTTGAGGTTCACAACTACCTACAACACCATTTAATACATCAACCAACTGATGCATTTACCCAAAATATTAGCATTTACATTAGTTAACAACATTTATTGTGACACTTAAAATTATATTTAAAGGAAAATAAAATTTCACTCCCCCCCACTTGGGGCCCCACTTTTCACCCAACTACGTTGATCATGAGATCAGGCAGGATTATATGGAACAACTTGAACAGCAACCAACAATACCATTACAGCGAAATAATCAAATAACTACGATCATCTGTCCCTCTATTAAACAAAAAATATTTCATCACACTTTTGATAACTCCTCCACATTCCTATTTGTGTGTCAAATGTAACAATTACAATGTGAGTTTGTGAATAAATTATTGCTAGTATTGCCATTGTTAAGGATTGCAGGGGTTAGTCTTTTGGGCATGCATGAAGTACAGTAGCCTACCATTTTTGTTTCTTTCCAACACAGTCTCACGACCAATTTGTACGTATTCGCACAAGGTGCCAAATTCATGCGAATTTGTCTAAAACCCCTTTACAGGTAGGTTTAGGGGCGGGGTTAGGTGCAGGTCATTTGTACAAATTCATACGAATTGCCAACTCATAAAATACATTTAGAATATATCATGAATTTGTACGAGTGAGGTCGTACGAAGCCGTGAGATCAGGTTGGTTTATCACTGTGTACTGTATTTATTCGTGGCAGGGACACGTTTATTTAGTTATTTTCGTAAGTCCAGCACTTTTTTAAACTAAGACGCATCCAATAGAAATGCATTAGTTTAAAAAAGTCCATGCTGGACTTACGAAAATAACTAAATAAATGTGTCACTGGCACAAATAAATAGATTACATTACATGACTAAATCACAAACTGCCGTGCGACTGGGTTGGCAAATGTATTTATTTTAATATCTATTATTATTATTATTTGTATTAAAAATTTGACATATTCCACTTTCCATGTATGACTTAAAAACATGGAAATATAATTTAATTATGGTTTAAATAACAACACATCTTCTAATACAAAAAAAAAACAACTATTTACATTATTGCAAATGCCTGCAAAGGGCACCAAAGAACTCATAATTACACTTTTTGATTGTTACACTTACAGGATGAACAAATCTTTAATATTGACCAAACATTTTTGCAATAAAAAATGCTACAGCTTATTTAATTTCATTAAAACAAATGTGGACATGCACAACTCTTACCAAAATGAACAATGGTTTAATCATAGTAAAACTGCTTAATTTCTGAAGGATTGAGACCACACTATTAATAAAACCATAGTCATAGTTAACTATATGTATAGATAATACAATTTCATTTAAATTTTATTAAAATTCTACTTGACCCCTTTTAGCAGGTGATTTGTTTTGTTTTTGTATATTATGAGGGAGGGGGCACCCATTTCGCCAGCAGCTGCCCTTGCCATACGCGCACAAAAAGGATGAAACCAGTTTCCAGGAACCTACCACGTGTATCTCAGGCAGTCCCCCTCGTTTTAAATACGCCCCACACGCTTGTCTGCGCTCACTCACGCGCTATCTTGGTCAGCGCCGGTCGCTCATGTTATCTTTAATGGTTGCACCCTCTTCCATGTGCGCGCACTGATCCTCTCATCACACATGAATATCTCTCAGAGCAGTGCGGGTCTCGGGACAGTCCTGCCTCTTACTAGTTTCGAGAACGTGCTTTTGTTTCTCTTCAATATAATTCTCGCCACCGCCATCATTTTTATCAACGTCTCCGTGTTTATCGCCATCGTGATGAACCGATCACTGCGTAACGAGAACCGCTTCATGTACATGCTCAGCACGTGTCTCAGTGACATCTGCACAGGCGTCTCGTATTATTATGCTGGAGTTTTGGATGTACGCGATTATTATGACTCACCAACTCGCACTTTCTACATCGCCCTAACCTTTCTGGGTCTGTCCTATATGGCGATTCTGGCCGCGCAGGCGGACCGCTATCACGCGGTCTCCGCGCCTTTCAAATACTCGCAGCGCATGACGCGCAACAGAACCCTGCTGGTGATTCTGGGATACTGGGTTTATGGTTTTCTAATAGCAGCTATTAACAATTTGGTGCCTATAGGGGTTGCTAAAAGAGTGACGTTCCTTGCTGCTTTTGTGGGGAACATTGTTAGTATCATTATCATGATTGGGTTGAACGTCAAATTGTTCTTCATCGCCAAAATCCAGCTAGGACGCGAGCCCCCGAGCGAGGAACGCGACAACAAGCGCGCGTCCATTTATCTCATCGTAATAGTGGCCGTGTGTTTTCTGATTGCGTGGTTGCCCCTTTTTCTTCATGTTATTGTGTGTAATTTTACGGGGTCTTCGTGCTATTTGTTTAGAAATGAGGGAACAGACCCTATGCGCATTTTGGCGCGTCTCAATGCAGTCAGCACACCGTTACTGTACATCAGAGGCTGTGCTCCACTCAGGAGCACCATAATGATTAAAGTCTGGAGAATACCATGCTGCAAGAGTAAAGGGTAAATCTATCACACACTCACACGTGCACATGGAAAATATAAAAAAAAAAACTGGAATTTATAAGTATGCAGCTAAAATGTAATCTTTGTAAAGTATTTCTAACAGCTATGTTTGTATATATTGATACATGAAATCCGTAATGGTGAATGACTGGAAAAGTCATGAGATTAATAGGGTCAAAGGATATGGTGCTGGTCTGCATGCAGCCTGAAACTTTCACTTTTGTTATCCTGTGAAATTCAGACCAACATCAGACATATAGGAGGTGTCAGTTATTTGGCCTTTTTTTCTTCTATCCATCCATTTTCTAAACCACTTTAAGTACGCTATCTAGGGCCACAGATCACATACACATAGAAACCTAAAATTCACCTGCTTGCATGTCTTTGGATTGTGGAGTAAATCACACAGACATGCAAACTCTCCGGCAAGGCCGAACTGGGACACGATTTGAGGCTGGGAAGTTCTGGGAAATCTGAAAACAGCAGACACCCTTATTATTTGCATGGCCATCTAATAGGTCTAATCCAGAGGTGGCGAACTCCAGTCTTGGAAAGCCCCAGCCCTGCAGAGTTCAACTTTAACCCTAATTAAAACACCTTCCTGTAGCTTCCAAGTTGAACCTTGATTAGCTCTTTCAGGTGTGTCTGATTTTTGTGTTTTGATTTGAGTTAAAGCAAAACTGTGCAGGGCTGCGACTCTCCAGGACCGACGTTCGGCACCCCTGGTCTAATCGTTAAAAAGTCTAATCTTTAGTCTGGGGCCGTAGAAAGTAATAAAAGGTTGTCTCTTGAACTGCATCTTAAATTCCCCCTTTTTCTGTCACTTCTTGGTGTACTGTCCACCTTGTTGCAAAACAACCACTTAATTGCACAGAATGTTATCTTAAAATGATTAGATACCATATATTTAGCAAATATAAACATATTAAAACATGTATTCTGAAGTGCCTAAATGTAAAAATTAGTAATAGCCTGTCTCTATTGAAAACTTCTTATACCAGACACGCTATAGCCTGTGACTCAAATCTTTGTGTTGCTGTCTGCTCTAGCCCCTCATAAATCCATGTAAGTATCTGTTGGCTAAATTTAATAAGATAACTTTACAATCCATAATGATGTCCTTTAGCACAGTATTTTGACTGATCATAATAATGGGGTGCTCCTGGTAGCCATTGATTACTCTGTTCAAAACTGTTTCTGTGAGGCAAAATTGGTACCCACTGAGCCACCTTCTTGTCCTGATGTTCCTGGCTTATCTCACATATCCATATTTCCTCCCATAATTATGCAGTTCCTGATTCAACATTTGATATTTTGTCTGTTGCACTCATATATTTGACATATTATTGCAAATGTTTTTTTTTTTTTTTCATCTTTTCTCAGAGTGAACCCACAGAATATGGAGAAGACTATATGTATAGAAGTGATGTGACAAACACGACACTTTTTTTTAAGAGACTTTTTAAATATATTTAAATATTCACTAATCATTTGTGAATTTACAAAGCACAAGTTAAACCTGTGAGCAGATTCATGCCCCATGTTTGCATCTTGAAACAATATAGCATTTAAATACTGCTTATGTGTTTTAATTTTACATTCTTAGAAACTAAGTTTTTGATGAACTAAAGTGCCAAGATGAGATCTGTAAGTACATCTATAAGACGGAGGAGTGTTTTTTTTTTTTTATTGTGGATTTATATATGTATACAAAGACAATGCCCCTTTTATGTAGGGTTGTTTTTGATGACTTGTGCAAATTAAAGTATGACATTTAACATGTTATTTAAAATATTTTTTTGTCAGAAATGTAAAACATGGACATGTGGAATAAAAAAAAACCTCACAGAAACCTTAAGATCAACATTTTAAATGGCAAAGTCCAGCATCTTTAAGATTCCTGTTTCTCCACAATTATTAATAAACTTATTTACCAGGTTTATATAAATAATATTGGCCAGCAATCTACCTGAAAAGTATTTCCAACTTTTCAAATTCATGCTTTTGTCACTTTAACACTGTATTCATAGCTCAACTGGATCAATTATCATGATCATCATCACTATAATTATCAGAGCAGAAATAAGTGCCCAACAGAGACTGTCTTAACGAAACTTTACGGACAGTACAGTGCTATGATCATTGACAGTATGCACATTTGCTCTGCCTGGTTAACCACACTAATCATAAGGAAGGTCCCCTTCCCAGGTGTTTCTTAATGAGACAGAATCACAGGCGTAAATTAATGCTTCTGACTGGATCCAGACTTTGTGTGGCATGTTTTGACATGATTGATCATCAACTGACAATCCTAAACAGTTGTATGGCCACACAGGGCTTCACTGTAAGTGCAATTAATCTTTTAATGAGGCTTCCAATCTCTTATGAATGGGTGAAGGGAAATCAAGTGCACTGGGAATAGATAGCAAAGGGAAAAACAGGTGGCAGAAAAGACCTCCCCCAAAAGAATAAGGCCATTACTGTGTGTTAAGCACAGGTGAATGGTTTTCCAGTGTCTGGGAAATGTCAAAAAAAACAACAACCCAACAACAATGGAGATGATTGAATGTTTGTGTTTGCTGAGAGCTAAAGTAGCCTATATTTGCAAAGCATTGTGTGTTTCATATGTGCTGTTTGCCATGTAAATATAGCCTACCAAGGATGAAAATGGACAGAGGAAAAAGGGGACAGGTGGTGGGCCTTTTTTTTGTTTTGAACATTAAACTTAAGGTGAACATTGAATACATTGAAAAATGCTTAAACATGATGTCAAGTTTTCTTCTAAAATGTAGAATATTACTCCATACCTTTAACACATCAGCTTTAAAACATATAAAACTATACTAATGTTCTGATTTTAATTCATTAACGCCACTTACTGTACGTGTAATGGTGATTCAGAAACAGGATCTGAAGAGGGTTGCTCTCTCTTCGTAATATTCCTTAAGTTAACACATCAATATTTATCACATTAATCACTAATATACCATTTTCATAAAACGTTGATACAAATCGTCTTGATTTAACCGTCACCTCAGAGATTCGCGCCGTTCCTGTCACGCACTCCTCGAGCCAAACGCGCGCTGCAGAGCGGAAGTAGTATTTTAATTAATTTATATTAATATATATATATATATACAGAATCATAATAAAGATCTCGTCAAATCACAAAAACACGAATTAATTACCCATTCTTATATTTCTATTATATATACTAGTCTAGCCTGTTGATCATTTAAACAAGCAGCAAATCGCACATTGAAAAAAAGACCTACACAACATTTCTGAATAGTGTTTTAGGTATATGTCCTTCTTTAAAGATGACACCAAAAACACAACAAGAAGATGCAGTATCACAATGTCATCTTGAATTTATTGATAAACCATTCTGATAACAGAAAGAGTTTTCTCAGACAATTAAATCTATAAAAGATGCATGTAAATTATTATTATTATTTTTTTATGTCTATTTCATGTTGAACATTGCATATTAAAGTCTAATAAGGAAGGTGGCTTAAAAATATCTCTCAAAGAATATTGGCAATTTGATGTTTTCCCAAAACTGGGAGGCCTGTTTGAGGCCTATCTGTGAATATCATAAAAACATATGAAATATCTCGTGATATAAATGTGCCTGTATTGTTATTTCAGAAAATAATAAAACATCAAGAATGGCACTTCATCTTTTAAACTCTTTTACTGCCTTTGCTTGTGAAATCACATCTTGAAGATGAATGCTCCGTTCTTCTCCATGGACAGAGGGTTCACACTAAGGAAAAAGTGGAAAAAAAGCTTTGCAGATATTCATTGTCCTTCGGTGACATATGTGTGCCTAACCAGGTGTACTCCTTTAACCACCTTTGTAAATATTATATGAATAAATACAGTAAATAAATGCTATAGACTACTTAAAATCTATGATACAGTGTTTCCTTAGGATCTTTAATCATTTAAAGACATTTTAACCATTTAACCAACCCTCTGACTGACAATTTCTTTTTTTGCTGACAAAATGTTTTATTTAAAGTTTTTACAAAACTCTAACAGAATGTGTGTCCAGCTCGGCTGAGGATACTTAACTCACTATATTAAATAAATGAGCCATATTGTTAGACTTCATAATTTTTTTGGTAAACATAAATGCTTTTATTTAAAGAATTTGAAGAGAAACACTCAGTTGTGTATTTTAAATCACATCCCACACAACCACTTCATCATGAGCAGAGAGAAACTTGGTCTTCATTAGAGCCCGAGCACCACCTTGCGAGGAGTCTTTTGGAATTGTTTAGTTTCTAATTAAGTTTAATTCTATTTTTGTTAAATAATTAGTTAAATAATACTTAACTGACACCAGTAGCTGTTATTTTCTTTTTCTAATGACTAGGCAGGATACTGTATAAATATTAATAAATAGCCTAAAATATCAAATTAATAATTTAAATGTAGCTATAATATAAAAATACTAATATTTTTACATTTTAGCAATATTGTGGAAGAAAGAAAAAACATTTTAGTAATAAAAAAGATTGGACATAATAATAGTCTTCAAAAGTAACAATCTTTCATAACTGACTAGAATAAAAAACGCAACAGAGATCGTCGAGGGATGAATTAGACTAGGATCCATGTGTGCAAGAGAGACAGAGAGAAAGTGAGAGATTACCCCTTTCTCTTGCAGCATGCGGGTCTCCAGACTTTGCTCAGTAGTGTGCTCCTTAGTGGTGAACAGCCCCTGATATACAATAGAGGGGTCAGAACCGCATTCACCCGAGGCAGAATGCGCAGAGGGTCTGAACCCTCATTTCTAAAACTATAGCACGTAGACCCCGCGAAATTACAAACAATAATGTGAAGAAAAATTGGCAACCAAGCTATCAGAAAACACACGGCCACTATTACGATGAGATAAATGGACGCGCGCTTGCTGTCGCGTTCCGCGCTCAGCGGTTCGCGATCTAGCTGAAACTTGGCGATGAAGAACAGTCTAATATTCAAGCCAATCATGATTATTACTGTGAAAATGTTCGCCACAAAAGTGCCAAAGCTCGTAACTCTTTTAGCAACCCCCAAAGGCACCAAATTATTAACAGCCACTATCAGAAAAGCATAAACCCAGTAGGCCAGAATCACCAGCAGGGTTCTGTTGCGCGTCATGCGCTGCGAGTATTTGAAAGGCGCGGATACCGCGTGATAGCGGTCCGCCTGCGCGGCCAGAATCGCTATATAGGACAGACCCAAAAAAGTGGGAACGATGTAGAAAGTGCGAGTTGGTGAGTCATAAAAATCGCCTACATCCAAAACTCCAGCATAATAATACGAGACGCCTGTGCAGATGTCACTGAGACACGTGCTGAGCATGTACATGAAGCGGTTCTCGTTACGCAGTGATCGGTTCATCACGATGGCGATAAACACGGAGACGTTGATAAAAATGATGGCGGTGGCGAGAATTATATTGAAGAGAAACAAAAGCACGTTCTCGAAACTAGTAAGAGGCAGGACTGTCCCGAGACCCGCACTGCTCTGAGAAATATTCATGAGTGATGAGAGGATCAGCAAATCTACAAGAAGAACAACAGCGCCATGGCTGACATGTATACGAGTGCACGAGAGCATACATCGGTGCACGCTTTTAAAATGCGCGCGAAGACGAAGGTGGTGTCACTAACTCTCTCAAGGGACAGATGTGAAATAAAATGAAAGCTGCAGGATCAAAACAACATATTAAACAGATTTTATATCAGAACCTTAGAGCAAATAAGAATCAGAGGATAAGAATAGTTCACCCAAAATGAAAACGTGCTGAAAATGTACACCTTCACCTTCAGACCATGTTGGTGAATATCATCATCAGGACAGATTTGGAGAATGTAGTATTGCATCACACTTGCTCATGGATCCTTTGCGGTAAATGGCTGCCTTTAGAACGAGAGTCCAAATAATGGATAAAACATGGTAATACTTTATTTTGAGGGTCACCTAACACGTTACTGATTTAAAGTAACTTTGCAAGTACAGTTAGGTTATCCAACTAAACGGTCTTGAGAGTTAAGCTGCGTGCACACTGTGTTTTTTAAAAGTCTTTTGCGAATGTTAGTCTGTCAGACAGTACAAACTTGATTACACTGTGGGATCTGTCAATAATGTCATACTGTACTTCAGTCAATCTGTGTTATAAAAGGATGTGCACAAGATTATCAAACCATTATAAAATATAAAGAATAATATAAGCAGCAATACAGACCCACATTAAAACATATCAAAGGATTTTCATGCATTTTATGCAGTTATAGAGGAAATATCTGTCAAATCTCTACTTAAAAGTCATATGATGTGATTTAAAGGGGTCATACAATGCCAATTTTCCACAAGCTAATATGATTCTTTGTGGTCTTAATGGAAAGCTTGTAATATAGATTGCTTTAAAATTTCTCAAAGATAGAGTAAAAACGCTCTGTCAAAAACAGCTCTTTAGAGATCACTCTGTTCTGTGTACTTCCCCTTTAAATCTTCAGGAGCTCCGCTGACTCCGCCCCTCTTTTCCGAGGCGCTCTCGGAGGATCTTTGTTTAGCCATATTCATAGTAAAACTTGCTAATTAGCACATTATTAGGAAAGGTGATTTGCAAAGATTCACTAAAAGACATTATACTCACTGCTTCTGTAGGTGAGGCTGGATCATGAATGATTCGGGTGAACATAAACGCATTTCTGTTGATCAAGAGCGCGTTTCCTTCAGAACCAAACATAACATTAATCCTCCGTGTCTTCAGTCACTCAGCTGTCGGGAGTAAATCACTACTGCTGTGTTCATTAATACATTCAACAACAAAACACCTCAATCTCTTAGGCGTCTTGCTTGTCTCTGCGTCTCGGTCTGATGACGGCTCACTC
>JAUMHQ010000094.1:2134994-2147704 GCA_032361165.1 Enteromius paludinosus | reverse complement strand
ACACGTAAATGGAACAGGCTAGCAAGTGCACGTTATTGCGTCATTACGTCAGTGAAAAGGTCCGCTTTCGGCGCTGAGAAATAGAAGTGCAAACATTACTGGTTTGGTTGCCGGTGACGGCTAATAATTATGAAATGACAGGTCTGGTTCAGTTAGCTATCAATAACGTATCAATTACGTAATTTCTAGAATTTATAATATCAATACGGTAGTAATCTGTAGTTTTTAATTCAAAAATGTTTTTTAAGTAATTTATAATTTGTAAATATATTTACATTTGAAAGCATATTGCGCACATAGGATTGTGGGTGATTTTAGACTTATGCATCCTTTCCTGTGTATGGGATATTTTTCGAACGAAGGACTCAGTCCTTGGTTGAAATTCCGAGTATCCTCGACATTGGAACAGTCCACACTGGAGCATCCACGAAATTCTGGCTTCCGAGGATCCTTCCTTGACATTGAGAAACGCCCCAGTTCAGTCTGTGTGACACGCTGCTGTCAATCAACTATGGTGGTAGTGGCTTCTGTCGGTGTGTCACACGAGTGACTTTATGACATGTCTCGGAAAAAACAACGTCAGGTGTCAGGTCTCAGGTCTCAGGTACAATCAGGCATTGGCGAAATGGACTCAGACAAAAAGTCATGAGCTGAAAGTATTTTGTGCATGATTAAAAAGTTAGTAATAGTGCCATCCTCAACAGTTCCACACCACCACTTTGCTTGGGCCTGTCACACAGGCCGGGGCAACGCAACACATCACACTCCACCTGAGTCCGTTTTGCCTGATGACTTTTTGTCTGATGCCTTTTAATTTGAGTCAATTTCCTCCTATGAGACGAGAACTGACGCAGTTTTTTCCAAGACCTGAAACCTTTCAGTCTAAATCACGATGCCATTTGGTCCATTTACAAAGGCCTTCTAGTCTGAGGCATGACGCATTTTGATTTTATGACTGAGGTCTGAGGATGTCCTAAAATGTACACCGTACTCCAGATGTTTTTCAAACAAACTGCTCTGCAGTATATCAGTGTGGGTCCATTAAGAAGATTATGGGAATGCTGGACTGGTGGTAAAACTTCATATTGTGGAATAATGTTGTCATCCATCTATGCCCTATTATAAGATGACAATATCTCAACATCAAGACTCCAAAATAAAGACAACTGACTCACCGCCAGCATGGAAAGAATCAGAGCGAAGGGTTGTGGGGGCCAAAAGTGTCCATTAGTTGTACTCTTCAAAATCCTAATTTCCAAAGGGCCCTTTAAAGTGGCCAGTTTTGAGCACTTTGGAGCAATGGACTGTGATCACTCCAAAGTGCCCTTATAAGGATAATATATTCAGTTTGGAATGCACTGTTTATCTTGGATATTTATCCAAGACACACTATACAACCTTTGTTTTGTCAGTGTCTTGTTTATGGCATGTGATCTTAGTGACGTCTCAACTCGCATCACTAACAGAAACATATAGCAATCTCTATTTGTTTTTGTGTGCATATGCCTGATTAACCACAGTAATGATCAGCAAACAAGGGATTCTCATCTCCAGTGATCCACTGTTGTGCTAAAGTCTTCTTCCCAAGGGTTAATTTGTACAAAACACTGGCGATGATGAATGGTTCTGACAGTTTTCACCTTTGCATGCTTTAACACAATTAGTCCTGTATTTCGATTTAGTCACCCCTCACGGTGTTATAACCACAACAGGTTCACGGTTTTCCACTTGGGGTCTAATTAGGTCTTAAATTAGTTAGCTAAAATCTTGCATGTGTCAACATGAGGATATCAAGTGCACTTGAAAAGATATCAAAAACAACAAAATGACTCCCAAGACAAATGATTCATGATTCAATGATACATTCATCTTACCTGACACCATAATAGGAAAAACTGCTTTTGCTTCAGGGACCAGATTTTACATTGGACATCAAGTGTACTCGGTGAACAAGGTGTACATTTAGCATTAACATGAACAAATTGAAAAATCACTAGGCCAAATTTAGTTTTCAAGAATGAGGGCAAAAAAAATGCATCCTATGAGTTTTCAAAAATATTACATGAACATAGGCAGACACAGAACTAAGGTGCATTTAATCACTTTAATCCCAGTGATGATAACAATATACAGACTTTCAACATTCACAAAATCTCAAAGGCATAACAATACATATGCAGCTGAGTAACAATAAAGGTGTTAAGCTTTGCCTTCTACTGGTCATCCTGTGGTCGCCACGGTCTTTCTAGATAAATTATTTAGCAAAGTGCTAAGCTGGGTCGATGAACTACTTGAATGTTCAGCAGTAATATTCAGAGAAACCACAGCACCAAGCTACTGATAAAGATCCAGCTTTATAGAAAATGCCATTTTAGATGCACATCTGATATGAATGAAACAGACAAGTGGGATTATTAGTGTACATATTAAATTAAAAACCACAAAATCATTAGTTAAGAAGCCATTCACACAAAAAGTGTTTTTCCATTTAAAAATGTGGAACGTGGAATGAAAAAAAATCTATAGTCTTCTACAAATGCAGTGTTCATGTGTTTTTATGGAAAAAGAATCAATGATCAATAATGTCCATCGAATGCATGCTTATGCAGAAGATAATGGAATGCAAAAACATGTTCATTGTGAACGGCCCCTAAAAAGTAAAAATAACAAAACAGTGGAGGACAAATAAAGCATTAAAATTAGGTATGTCTACGATAATATTTGAAAAGAAATACATACATCAGTAGAAAGCCAATCCCTAAATTAACAGTCCAAACAATAAGAGATAATACTATAACACAAAATCTTGTTCTTTACAAGTAGTAGGTGCCATCATGAGAACAGAACTGAAAGTCCAAATATTTGTGTTTTTTTGTTGTAATTGCTTTTGCCAGTGGAAAATGCCAATGCCATGCACATATCTGTTTAATTTGGATGTAATAATGGGTTCATGCGTTATGCTGTCTTAGAAGAGTCGTTAGTGTCAACCCAAACACATGCAAGAAGGTGGCAGTGATGGAAAGTGAAACTGTAGAAGTAATTGTATGCAAATGTTCTTATTTCATTAGGAAATTGCTTTGAAATATGTGGTTATGAGATTGTTAGGTGGCTTATGTTGAAATGTAGTAGAGTACGTTTACTAGAGTCATTGTGTTGAGTTGAATCTTCAAGTAGTCTTTCAGGAATACTTTGTCCAATGTCTCTAAACATCAAAGAAAAAATATACCTCTGATAACATTTGATGGGTGCAAGCAGTTCATTTCTCAGTCTGTCTCAACGGCTTTAGGCGTCATCTTTTCCATGATTTTAGTGAAGAAGAGAACTGAAGATAAGCGACAGGATGCTAGTAAAGAGTAGCATCACACCCTGGCCAAAGGGTCCAGGAACGTCACCGCTACTGTAGCCGGTTTCATCATCTACGTTACTGCGGACCTGCTTCTGTTTTTCTGCATGCTGTTCCGCATAGACCATGTACAGCTCGACACAACGTCGTGCTTTCATTTGCTCAATTAGCGCAGGATAGCCGATCACCATTATGCTAACAGTGTCATCGTCATCATCAGCTTCTTCTTTTCTCTCCTGGGTCTGCTTTTGAGGTTGACTGGGTGTTTCAGGCGGCTCTGAGGTTACAAATAAAGAGCTTCCGGACGTGTCTCTTTCTGCAGTGCTGTTGTTGGTTGTGGCATTTTCTTGAGCACCAGAAGGGTCATTGACTACTTCTGCTGGTTGAGCCTCAACAAAGTCAGAGGATCTCCTCGATCTTCCTTCCGGTTTCTCTCTGAGCAGGTCTGTCCTCTTCACACACTTGTCCATGAAGCTATCATAGGACACTGGTGGAGGATTCTGGAAGATATCATGAGGGTTAACATTTCCTTGTCCGGCAGAAGCCGATCCTGCTTCCCCTGGGGTTCCACCTCGAGAGTTAGAGTTCCCGTTCACATTACTGTCAGGGGGAGGTTGGCCATAACGTCTGTACATGTAGTGATTGTAGTAGTATTCCTCCTGCGGGCTGTGGAAATGGAAACGGGGGCGAGGGAAACTTCCAAGGCCATATCCCAGAGCCATACCTGCCACCGCCCCAGCCCCAGCCGCCAAAATTGCCTGCTTGCCAAACCCCTTTGATTGATATGAAGGGGCCATACCCATGTTATGCACTGACTGGGCGAAAGGTGATCTGCCGCCGTACCCATAACTACCATAGTTGCCACCATAGCCTGGGCTCATGATTTTGTTGTTAGGGTTCCAGTAAGGATATTGCGCTGCTCCTGGATATCCACCTGCACCTGCTCCTGCAACACCTCCACCAAACTGGTTAGGGCTGGAACCTCCCCGGACTGGATAACCTGGGTAAGAGCCTCCAGTTCCATATCCTCCAGCTTGTCCTGGGTACCTGGAACCTGCTCCTGGATAAGATCCTCCCCCTGGGTAACCACCTTGTCCTGGGTAACCACTACGCCCTGGGTAGTTACCTTGTGGATAACCTCCTTGAGCTGGGTAACCACCCTGGGCTGGATAACCACCTTGTGCTGGGTAACCACTACGCCCTGGGTAGTTACCTTGTGGATAACCTCCTTGAGCTGGGTAACCACCTTGTCCTGGATAACCACCTTGTCCTGGATAACCACCTTGGGCCGGATAGCCACCTTGGGCTGGATTACCACCTTGGGCTGGGTAACCACCACGTCCAGGGTTGCTACCTTGGTTAGGGTATCCTTGACCTGGGTTAGAGCCTGCTGGTGGATATCTGCCCTGCCCCGGGTACCCACCTCCAGTGCCTGGGTAGGGCGGTGGATTCTGGTTTGGTACTTGAGGTTGGCGAGGGTAGTTTCCAGTAGCCGTGTGTGTCCCATGTGATGAAGTGCCTTTATTGCTGCTACTGCTGCTGCTGCCAGTTCGGCTTCCTGTGCTGCTTCCACCTTTGTTTGAGCTTCCACTACTTTTGCCCCAGCTGAATCCGCCTTTACCACCCCCTCGTCTGCCCACAACTGATACCACAAGAACCAGACAGAGTAACAGTACTGTTAGGCGACCCATTTCTGTTGAAAAAGAGAAAGGTTGAATGAAAAACTATAATTTTCAAAATTGTTTATTGAGGTGCGTTTATGATCATACTGATAAGTCCTCACTGTTTATAAATTTTAGAGCTTATGTTTTAGAAGGTGTTGCATGTATGAATTAGGTTATTATGGAAACGCCATACATGGCATTGTGACGGAAATTTGTGTATTAGCATTAGAGTGTGTGACATCACGTGCACTACCGCTGATGGCATAAGACATGCGTGGTGGTGACGCAGTTGTCATGGTGACCATGACAGCCCAACCAACAATTGCTCAAAACGGTGGTAAATCGGTTGCATGTGTGACGATCGCATATTGTGTTATCAATAGCCAAGTTTCCATCCAAGGCATTTTTTGCGCAAAACTGTTTGGAAATACCTTTTGCAGAGAAAAGGCTTTAACGCAAATAAATGTAATGTCACATGACAGAATTAGTCTATTGGCAGCGTCTGTGTTCGTGGTGTTGCTCGTATCAAAGCACCTTAGCCTCTTTCAAAAGCGCATTGAATCATATTCATATTATTGCATCTAAAATTGTATATATGAAAAAAGGATGAGTTACCTCTCAAACATAAATATCTTAATTCGATGTTTCCTTTAATTATTATTAATTATTATTAGTCTGAATTTTGTCCAGGATATTATATTGTAGAGTTGGCGGTTTAATGCGTTGATGTGTGCGGCGCCGGGAAGAACACTAGATTTTTTCCTCTTAAAAAAATGGACACAGCTTACAATACTTGTTCAAAAATAAGACATAATTCGAAATTATTCAAAACTTTTCATAAATCATTCATTTATTTTGTGTACATTCATAATAAAAACGGTTGTGCTTCTGTAAATAATTGGATGTTGCTTTCAAGAGCGCGTCACAAGAATTAACTGAAATTCAGCATATAGGCTGCTACTTGTTGTGGGTTTAATGGTTTAATTTATTATTATTTTTTTTTCTTTAATAGCTTATGCTTTTCTCTGTTCGCAACAAGCTCTGCGCGTGATATGAACTAATCCATTTGTTAAGAACTAAATAAATCCAATCTTGTGTGAGCATGCCTGTCTCTCGTGTGATCTTACATGATTTACTTTTTCAAGTATTGTTTGTGTTTTGAAGTAAAATGTAGTTTGCAGATTTGTTGTCTGCGATTCTTCCTACTGAAAAGTTGTGTAATGTGTGACTCCCTGTCGCTGATTCATTGTGTAGTGTGCACACAACAGCAACTAGGCTACATTATAGTCCAGACATTCATGCAGTGTAAGAGGAGCAACAATCCGATGACATGCAGAGTGAACCCGCCATTAGATTTGCATGCCATTTACACACATTACAAAAGTGTGGAGGTCAGGAGGGAGGACATCAGAATGTACTCAAAGTCTGTTTTATATAAATAGTTGTCCTAGCTATGCTCAGAAATCAGAGTTTGTTTTCAAGAAATCTTTTTGCTTTTAGGCCCTGATCAGACAGAAAACAGGAGGTTCACCACGCTGCCTTTATTTAGATTGACCTTTTTTTTATTTCAAAATGAGCATGAGCAGTTTGTTTATGTTTAGGCAACCACTTAATCAGCTGTTCTGTATGTCAATCTAATTAAAGATTATAGCGTGAGATAGCGTGAGAGTTCTAAATCTTTGGTTTGCTGTTAAGTAAGCCACAAGTTCTTTATTTGATTGGACAAATGATGACATGATTGTTTTTATTTGCTCAGATGTGCTATTTTTCACTTTTAGGTGATCAGAGCTCTCCTGCAAAAATGTGAGGTGAAGCAGGCGACTAAAACACAAAGCGTGCATAACACTCACTGCCATAGAAAACAACTCACTGCAAACATTGCTTTCTGTCTGATCGATCGGGGCCTCTCACATAAGCTTATCTGTGGCAGCCAGCCATTTCAAACTGCATCATATTGTAAAGAGGATTGGCTCCTCTCTAGTCAACAACTTCTTGATATTAACACATTCACTAAACTGGGTAAACATATGCATGTAAGCCACTATATAAAGCTCAAGATTAGAATGTGCAGTAGGTAAATGAAAGCTGGGCGGCCAGGAACTTTTAACCTCTTAAAAAAAGTTAATTATTCAAAACACAAAATATACTATCCTCATTGAGCTACAGGGATTAACATGATGTGTTAAACAGTGATACCGACAAATGACATTTAGAAAAGTTTTTAAAAGTGTGTTATTGTATATAAAATGACACCGGGGCTATTTGTCACAGGGACTATGTCTCGGTACCTAAAACGTTTTGAATTGAACTTTCAGTTACATGACAGCTTGTTTTCTTTAGCATGATTTTTTTTTTTTTTATATAATAGGCGAGTAACAAATGAGCACATTAAAACTACACTGACACTGATAACGGTAATCTCAGTAAAACAGCATTAAGTGTTAGGGTGGGGCAAGTTGTCACGTGTTTTAAAAATTATATAATTTATGGATTACACTGTGTTGGAAATTTTGTTAATCTTTTACATTTTACTCATTGTGAAAATTTCCCCCATATATTGTGACAACATGCCCCGGCTATAGAGTCTTCCCCATGGTTATAACTATGTAAATGTTTAATAGTGTTTTGTAGTCGAGAGTATATATTTTTTTGTGTCCGTGCAGAATTTGGCTCCAAAATGATCGAATCGTAACAAAATTTCAAAAGTGTAAAAACGTGACAACTTGCCCCGGTCACACCTACAGTGCTCAGATTTACGTTAACAAAGATGTGGCGTCATCCTGTATTATTTCGCAATAAATTTCTAGGGAACAACCGAAGACAGAGCAGTTATCGCTCTAATCTCAGTATTTTAGCACCTGTGAGACTAAACGTGTACTGACAAGAATGAAAACAGTAGAGGTAGTGTGTGTGTTTGTGTATCTGTGTGTGTGTGTGTGCACTACCTATGTCTGACATTGTTCAGGAGCCATTTCTGGCACGCTTTCATGGTTTTACGTCAAGAGGCCCTGTATAAAATTACATAGACTCCATATATCGGACAATATTTAACTAAATTCATTGTAACACCAACATTTTTTTTTTTACATTTATTTGCCTTTTATGCAACATATTACTTAATTATTCAAAACACGAGCGACGAATGTACTGTAACGTTATATAATATGTAAATATGTGTAATGTCGAGATGCCAATTTATAATAAATGTAAACAATATCAGGCCGCTAGTCGCGCGTAAATTCACTAATGCTTTAAATAACGTTAGCGGGACTATATTAAGCGTGTGACCGTTAACTGCACCTGTTATTATAAAGCAACACGAGCAGCTAATGTTACAATTAACCAGCGACCAATCGTGTTAGGGTGGGGCAAGTTGTCACCTGTTTTAAAAATTATATAATTTATGGATTACACTGTGTTGGAAGTTTTGTTAATCTTTTACATTTTACTCACTGTGAAAATTTCCCCCATATATTGTGACAACATGCCCCGCTATAGAGTCAATTTTGCATCTTCCCCATGGTTATAACTATGTAAATGTTTAATAGTGTTTTGTAGTCGAGAGTATATATATTTTTTGTGTCCGTGCCGAATTTGGCTCCAAAATGATCGAATCGTAACAAAATTTCAAAAGTGTAAAAACGTGACAACTTGCCCCGGTCACACCCACAGTGCTCAGATTTACGTTAACGAAGATGTGGCGTCATCCTGTATTATTTCACAATACATTTCTAGGGAACAACTGAAGACAGAGCAGTTATAATAAATTTCTAGGGAACAACTTAAGACAGAGCAGTTATCGCTTTAATCTCAGTATTTTGGCACCTGTGAGACTAAACGTGTACTGACAAGAATAAAAACAGTAGAGGTAGTGTGTGTGTGTTTGTGTGTATATGTGTGTGTGTGCGTGCACTAGCTATGTCTGACATTGTTCAGGAGCCATTTCTGGCACGCTTTCATGGTTTTACGTCAAGATGCGCTGTACAAGATTACATCTAAGACTCCATATATCGGACAATATTTAACTAAATTCATTGTAACACCAACATTTTTTTTTTTACATTTATTTGCCTTTTATGCAACATATTACTTAATTATTCAAAACACGAGCGACGAATGTACTGTAACGTTATATAATATGTAAATATGTGTAATGTCGAGATGCCAATTTATAATAAATGTAAACAATATCAGGCCGCTAGTCGCGCGTAAATTCACTAACGTTAACGCTTTAAATAGCGGGACTATATTAGGCGTGTGACCGTTAACTGCACCTGTTATTATAATGCAACACGAGCAGCTAATGTTACAATTAACCAGCGACCAATCGTAACACCAACAGCTCTGTTTACTCTAATAATACAAGTGTTTAATCGCTAACGTACCTTAGCAATGATTTCAGCTCGTTCTCCTGGGTGATTGTTGTCCCTTGCCTGCGCGACGCGTTTGGTGACGATGAAACTTTCCACTGCCGTGCGCGCTCCCGAGCTGAGTAACTGCGGCCATCTGCGCATGCGCATTAGCTGTAATCCTTTCTCTTGACACAATTTTCCAGAAATGTCGTGGGGATTCTGAGCGGACCCTAATATAATTACTCATTTAATAAATGCCCCGTCCGACATATCCTTTCAGATGTCTATTAATACATTTAACCACTAGCAATACACATTTCAGTACGCGATGGGAGGTCACGTGACCATCAGGTCTATTAATAATTTAGGGTTACACGTTTTCAAATTAGTTTATTGGAAAATGTGGTATTGTATGTTTTCTGTCCAACTCAATTCTATTCTCAATATTATTTTTTTTTTTATATACCCTTGGAATTTCATAATGTATGCTAACAGCCTTTTGAGGGTTTTCTTTTTTTAGTTTTAGTTTCCACCCAGTTGTTTCTTGCCATTGTAAACCATTGCAAGAATCCTAACAGATGCACCCAGGCTTAATTTTCAATATCACATCCATGACAAGCTACTAAAAATAAGACACATGACAGACACTTAAAAAAAAACACTTAGAATACCTTTATTAACAGTCAAGAGTCATCTCACACTCCCCCATATTTTCCACAACAGCATCTCATTTGTAGCAGCTCCTGTGTACACTTACAAAATTACAAGTTACGCTTTATTTAAATACATGGGTAAAAGAGGCAGGTCAATCAAGCAGAACCCATCCCAGATTTCAGGAAAGTGGCGAACAACAACAACAACATTGGTTGCGTAATCTAAACTACACATTCTGCCCCACCTCAGTCTAACCTACTTACATATAGATTTTTTTAAAGGCTTTGAGTTTAAATGTATAAAAGACAACAAAGACGACAGAAAAAAGGAAAAAACATATACATCTGCTCATTAATTGCCCAGATTTCCCAAACGTGGTGGAGAATGCCAGACAGCAGAGCTAGTGCGTTTAAAGAAGCGAGGTTTGGTCCGCCGGAAGATCTCCTCCAGTTTGGGTGGTTCAGGCTCTCCAAAATAGGAATCGAGATCCTGTGGGCTATAATACTGCTTCATAACAGCTTGCTGCAACTGCATACCTACACAAAACATGACACATTAGGATAAAACGATACATACAGCTAAATAAATATGAACATCTGAAAACGCTCAAATCTATATTCAGTGAAACTCATTTGGACAACCGCACGTAAACCAATTACAAATACACATACCCTCAGCCCAGGATGGGATGGGCTTTCTGGGCGCAGATTCATCATCGGTTGAGTCGTCGCTGTTTTGGTCCATGCCGTAATCTTCGGGATTTACTAAAACTGCCACTTTCTGGCCCTTTGGGGTGATCTGGTATGACTGTGGAGATTGCTGCCAAGTATAAAAACAAGAGGTTGGGTCAGTCAGAAGAACTCTACTTCCATTACAAGAAAAACATATCCAACTGGAAACTTCGGTCTTCATCACTTTGCTTCTCTGGGAACTATTATGTGTTTTCCCAACACATGCAGGGGAAAAAGACGCATAATCGTTGCCGTGACCTCACCTCTATGTCCACAGTCACGTTGAGTCCAGCTCCGTGATCTATGGTCTTATCGTGAGCAGCTCCTTTCCCAGCTGGAGTATGTAGAGCAGAGTTCTGTGGAAGTAGAATTAGAGCTTTAGTGAATAGTTATTAGATGTATATTTTTTGAAAATTATTAGCATTAAGGACAACAAAAGCAAAAATGTTCAATAATGTCCAAGTTAATATTCATTCAAAACATTCAGCTTAGCAAAGTTTGTACTATTTTCTCATGAAAAAAAAAAAAAAAAAAAAAAAAGATAATAAAATAGAAATTTTTTAATTGTTCAATAAATATACTGTCATTAAAAATATTAATTAAATAAAAAAATAATAAAAAAAATAAGTAAAGATTCTATAAAGCATTTAAGGGTCCATTAATAATAATAATAATAATAATTGAATATTTACAGTCGTAACAAATGATTACATATATAAAATGGTTTTTAAATATGATCTTAATTCTAAAAATGGTGATTAATATCTGATATGGACACCCAAAATAATATTACCACCTAAATTTAATAAATGTCCCTTAACAAATGGAAAAAGGTCAGCCATCTGTTAATTATGTTAAGTACTGTGCACCTTTAAGCCTGTCAGAAGGAGTGCCGTTTACCCCAAATGCCATATATTCACATATTCTTTCACTATCTGACACGTTCCCTCTATCAGCACGGGAAAGAGACCATTGTTGCCGTGACCTCACCTCGATATCCACGGTGATGTTGAGTCCAGGTCCGTGATCTATGGTCTTATTGTGAGCTGCTCCTTTCCCAGCTGGAGTACTTAGAACAGATTTCTGTGCAGATAGAAGTATTAGATGTATATTACAGGCATGAAAATGGGTCAGGGGTGAAAAAGGTGAGAAGGGGTGATGTGGCGGGACTCCCACGGAATAAATATTACACATAAAAAAGCAAGCCTAAGCATTTACCTCAGTCTTGTTTGGAGCTGAACTCTTAGTTATAGTTGTGTTGAGCATGCTAGATGCTTGTGTTTTTGCAGCAGAGACCTGTTAATTAAACACAAACCTGTTTTAACAATTTTATTGAGGGTGTGTGCGTGCGTGTATTTAATCATGTACACAGAGACGGAAACAGGGCTAAACGCTACCAACAAGGACAGTATTGATATTGTTAGCTAACAATATAAACTAAAAATAAAATATTTAAGATGAATAACCTGGAATAAATGAGAAAATTTAAATAAATAAAAAAAAAAAAAAAAAAAAATCAATCATGGTATTAAAATAAGTTATTAAATTCAAATTAAGTAAAATAAAGACAGATATAACATTTTAACTAATGAAAAGGACAAAATGCATTAAAAAAAATATGTAAAAAACTCCCCCAAAACAATTATCCTCGTTTTTTTTATGTTAAGTTACCTGTGCGGTGGCTGCAGCTGCAGCAGCAGCAGCATGTTTCAGTTGGGCTTCCCTTTCCTCTTCAGCCTTCAGGCGCTCTTCCTGTGAAAGGAACAAGCAAATTTGAGGTTATGGGATTGTTATGTAACAAGCACCCTCAGCAGGAACTACACAGTTTCTGCAACCCCACTGGGAAAATAAAAAATAAACATTGGACATCAGAGCCCAGTTCCACAGACAGGAGCCGTATGTAAGAAATGGCCAAAACTGGTACTGCAATCACTTTCAAAATACTGCTGAGCGGTGTCTCCCCCTC
>JAUMHQ010000094.1:2110094-2121835 GCA_032361165.1 Enteromius paludinosus | reverse complement strand
ATACATACAGACTTGGAACTACTTGAGGGGTGAGTTAATGATGACAGAAGTTTAATATTTGGCTGAACTGTTCCTTTAAGACTATTTTCGCTTACTCTTTAATGTTGTGATACAGAAATATATGCTATAAAAATTGATTTTAGGTTTTAGATGCTTATTATTTTGACAACAAATGCTTATTAGTCTTGTTAAATGATAAAAAAAAGATAAAAACATTGATGTAAGATACATTGTTTCACCACAAATAGTCTTATTGGGAATGGGTCTTTAGATTTCTAGCAAGAACATGTTTGTATTAGCAATGGATAATATCTTTTAGAAATATTTTCATTTGTAATCCTTTATATTTCTCTCCTCAGATACAGAAGACAATTCTCACACAGACTCCATTAGCAGGTGAGATGGCACTGATATGTCAAAAAAGAAATAGTTGATCAAAGCATCTACACAAATGTGTGTGTTATGTTTTGATTCAACTCAATGCTTTCATTTTAAAAGAACATAAATTATTTTAGGAAGTGGATTTCCCCTTCCCATCATGCTTTGCTCAGAGCTGAAGGAGAGTAAATCTTGAAATAAAATGTCAATTTATTTTTATTAAGATGAAGACATGTTAATGTTTAATGCTCTTGTATGCTTTATTTAAAAGACTTTCTGGTATGATAGTGTTTTTAAGGGGTTACAGGTGTGGTAAAGTGTTGTGCATGGGCTTGGATTGAGGACCTGATAACATGAAGTTGGTCTAATAATTGAAAAACAACTACTTTGGGCATGCCATGAATGTATCAAAACCATCTAATGCTTTTTCTAACAAGTTGGCTAATGCCTAAAGTCCAGTTTATCATTTTTTGAGTGTAGAAGGATGTCTGCCTAATAATTTATTTTCCAGTTAAATGTTTTAGTTTAAGTTCAACAAGCATAAAATGTATGAGTTTCATTTAAAATATATTGACCCAACTCAATTATATTTCATCACATGAATTTTTTTTTGCAAGTTGGGGCAACACATTTATTGGATGGAAATCCTGCCCGTAATTAAATTGAGTTCATCCAATGAATGATTTTTTTGAGTGTACAAATGATCTTTTTATCTAGCACGAAATTGTGTTCTTTTGCAGGGCATCAAAAAGTGGTGCAGCTGATTCCTGGCCTTCATCAGATGATGACGACGAGTTAGATTTGAGCCCAAAGGTATCTTTAAGCAGTTCTGAATAGCACATGTAAAACATTAATTAAAAATATTGTTATATTGGATTAGGTAATACAACTGTTCTTTACAGAAACAGAGAGTAAACTTGAAGAAACTCATAAGCGCCTCAAAAAGGGAAAATGTAGAAGGTAAGTTTCAATTGACATGTTTTTGTGAAGTCTGCAAGAAATATGGTTGTGCTGTTGTAATTTGAAAACCCCTACCCTGTAGCAAATTCCTTTAAGACAAGGCAGTCCCGTTAGGTGGCCATCTTGGTAAGGATAATAGGCAAGCAAACTGCTATTTTTCACTTAAATGGGGAAAGACTGCGGTGTTAAAATGTTAGCTTGTTACGTTAACGTTTCAAATCAACAATTTAAAAAATTCAAAAGGGTCCGATAAGCATTGTGATATGCTGTCTTTGTCTGTAGTCATAGCAGATCGGAATGCAGACAAATCCTGGAGCGGATCAGAGTCTGAACCAGACAGTGAGGATAAGGGTGCAATCTGCCCACCACTGTCTAGACCGCTCCCCTCCAGCAGCACCTCCCTCCAACCCCCTGTAGCGACCCCACCTGCCTCTTTACCCCACCCACCCCAGATGAGGTCCACTCCCTTCAGCAGCACCCTTAAGGTAACCCCTTACTCACTGTCTGTGTGGTACATTGTCTAACTCTTCACTTCTTCATTGTTATTCAACCCAATCCACCCTGCTGTATCAGGAAGGCAGAGCGAGCCTTCTGGTTCAGATCTGCCTTCTAGTAGCAAACTAGATATGGAAGATGATGGGAGTCCAGAAGATGAATCTGAAGATGCTGAAAGTGAAGAGGATGAAGGTGAGGATGACGATGATGATGATGATGAAGAAGAAGAAGAAGAAGAGGAGGAGGATGAAGAGGAAGGAGAAGATGAGGACGATGATGATGATGACAGTGATGAGAATGAAAATGGTGAAAATGATGATGAAGAGGAAGCTGCTGTGGCTTGTGAAGCAACAGGCCTTTCTGGGTTGCCTAAAACCATAACTATTGGTTCAACCGAACAATTAGATGTGGCTGATGAAAATGTCAACCAACCTAAATGGGACATGATGGAGGATAGAGTCTCAGGAGACAGTCCTCTGAAGGTAAAGACAGATCAAGAAACAGATGCTCCAGATAAAATAGAAATGATTCCTGAAAAGAGAGTTTTTGGAGGTCCTATTCCAGGGATTCTTGATTTAGAGGATGGCTGTCTTGTGTCAGCTGTCAGAGTCGAGGCGAGATTCTCTGATGAGGAGGACTTCAAGGAAGCCAGTGATAGTTCAAGCCCTCCTGAAGAATGTGAAACCTCTTTACAAAGTGTGGAGAGAACATCAAACAGAAATCCAATTGAGAGCAAGAATGAAAACCAAAGTGATGATGATTGGGAGGAGGAGGATGATGATGCAGATGAGGAGCTGCTGAAGACTGAGAAGAACATTTTGGAAGTGGAGCCCTCTCAAGGGACAACCATTAAATGTGATCCACAACTTAAAAATGAAAAAGATGATTTTCCGCTTGAACAAAGTGAAGGACTAGCTGATCTTGACATCAGCAATCTGGATACTCCTTCAGCATCACCTAAAGCAAAGGCTTTAACTACTGCAGATGATGATGAAGATGATTGGGATGATGTTGACGAGGAAGAAGAAGTGCAAATGAAGAAGCCACTGAACCTATTTCTGACATTGCTGGCACAGAAGGAACCAGAGAGCCCTGAGATGTCTTGGGAGTCAGGCTCAGACAAAAGTGATGGGACGCCTGTAGCAGATAAGGAATCAAACAAGGAGATTCCAAGTTCCGAAAAAGACCAACATCAAGTGTTTTTGGTTCAGGATGACAACACTTTAAAAGATGCTTTGTTACGACCTATTGAGCACCTTACCCAGAGTACTTTACATGAGGAACCTACTGAGCACCTTACCCAGAGTCTGTTACATGAGGAACCTACTGAGCACCTTTACCAGAGTCCTTCACATGAAGAACCTAATGAGCACCTTTCACAGAGTCCTTTACGTAAAGATCCTGGGTGCATAGATCAGAGTGATGAGAGTGAAACTATACCAGTGTCCATGATTGTTGGTCAAAGTGATGAAGACCAGAGTACAAGTCAAGAGGATGACAGCCAAGTGAAGGAAATGCAGTATGACTTTGCAAGTGGCTCGGTCAAGTTTTCTGGAATAGATCAGAACTCTGATGTCTCTGATGATGAATCTATATTGGAAGAAGATGATGGATATATTGACGATAGCGCAAAACGTTCCACCACGTCAAGTCCAGCACAAATGGAAAAACCATTGCTGCTGAGATCTCTCTCAAATAGCACCAAACCTTTAAATGAAGTGAGCCCTGTTCCAACAAGTCCAAAATCCCCAACAAGTCATAGTCTCAAAAACACATCAAGTCCAAGGCAATCTGCTGTAGCTAACCGTGAACATTCAACAGCAACTAGTCCACAAAACATAAGTTCCTCAAGCCACTCACCAAGTCCCCAACATTGTAGTCCATTACCTTCAACGTTTATCCATCTGGATCAAGACTCACAAGACATCAATAAATCTACAAATCCAGAATCTCCTCAGCATTCAAGCCACGACTCTCAAGTTGAAGATGGCCTATCGGTAGAGTTTGCAGAAGAACGACCAACAGAGGTGCTTGAACCAAAAACCACTCTTCAGGAAGAAATTCCCTTCACCGTCATAGATGAAGTTGATCTCACTTCCGATTCTGACCAAGAAGATGGTGGGCAAGAACTTGAGAAGTTGCATGAAGAGAAACCTGTTAATAAATCTGTAAAGGAAGAAAGATGTCCTAAACAAGGATCATTTCAGGTACTCGGGAGATGATGGCTAGAATAGCCATAGTTGTGAATAGTTGTTGACTTGTGGCTTGTAGTTACAGCGTCTAGCTCTATATAGCTATGGATAGGGGACAAACATTGAAGATGGAGTCCTGAGAAATGTGTTCCTGCTCATCCCACTTGTTCTGTGTATTTTGTACTTTTATATGTCTAGTCTCGTTGAAGTACACCACTTCTATGGCTAGGGCTGGGTATCGCGTTCGATACTTTTATTTACCAACCAGATTGCCTCGATACAACGAGTATTGAAAAACGTCTCGTTGTTCGGTACCCAATTACAATACATGAAGGGATTAATCTCATCCACGTCAGTGAGCCAATAAGACTGCAGCACTAGCCAGTGTGTTTGACCAGAAGTGTGTAAAATAGCCTTATGTTATTTATATAATTTACACGAATGCACGTCATTTCCGTCTCTACAGAAAGTTGTGCTTTCTGTATCGCGCACGGCGCAGTTCCACCACACACACATAAATGTGCGCACAACGCACTCACAAGTGAGCACACTCCCACTTTCAGTAGTATTTTTCAATATTTAACCACAAAAAAAGATGAATTCTACGGTTATCATGTACACACAGAACTGTAATGCTGCGTTCAAACCAGACGCTAATGAAGGGTTAAGAACGAGTGATTTACATGTTAAGTCAATGCAAAGACGTGAATAGACATCTTGCGGCGTGTTTAATACTTAATAATCGCAATGTGACATTTTTCCCAAATCGTGCAGCCCTAATTTGCACTGATTCATTGTGTTGGGTATATTTTACCCCATGCAGTGGCTCAGGAGGTTTTGAGTCTGTATAAATGTCAACAAGCTGAAAAAAAAAGTTTTTTTGAGATCATGTGATTTTGTTAAAACTGATTTCATAAAATTGGTATCGAAAAAGTTATCCAGCCCTATCTATGCCAACTGTTTATTCTGGTTTGAGTGTAAAATGCTTGCCGTTTATACTGGTTTGCAACTCATCTCTTCTGAATAGGAAGAGGCCTCTACCGAGGATGAGGAAGAAGAGGATGAAGAAGATGATGAGAAAGAGGAACCAGAGGAAATGTGCGAAAAGGCTAAAAATGTTCAAAATGGTAGTGCTAGCAAGGAAAAGCGAAGAGGTACATATTCATCCTTTATGGTTTGAAGGATTTTTTACTTCAAATTTGTGGCATTTAGTGAAAATATATACATGACCGTATAACGTTCTTTGCATGTCTTTTCCAGATTTCCTTTCAGAATTGGGACTCGAAAAGGATGATGAAAATGACGAATCTCCCTGGGATTCAGAGGTCAGCCACAAGACATTTTAAATTATGTAAAAAATATAGAGGTGAATCGGTGTGACCGATTAGGGTCACGTGTGAGCACACTATATCCGATGTTATCTCATTTTCTCTTTGCAGTCTGGTTCTGAGAGCCCACAGAAGAAACACGCCACTGCTCAACACACTGCCACCAAATCACGCAGATCTATGTACAGTATTTGTGAGGAGAACACTGAAGGTATCTATTTCTTTTTGCATTTTATTTTACTACATAAAAATATGATTGCATTTTAGAATGGAATACCCTAATAGCTTTGTCTGTGTAGCCTTCTGCAACCATTCCATGCTTGAAAATATGCAAAAGATTGACATTTTCCATTGCTTCTGCTTAACAGATGTTTTCCCAAGACTTGCTATTCTAAATTATGCAAAGTCTAGGTTATCTGTAGATTTGCATTTCTTAATCTCATTGAATTTCTTTGTAGACTTCTTATACGTTCCCTCCTTCTTAAGAGGAGGGAGGAACGTTAATTTATTGAGAAGTATAGGCCAGCCAGGAGGCTGCAGGCCAATGGGTAGGCATTCATGATTTGCTGTTGTTCTGCTGGATTAATCGTCACCATTACAGCCGTCACATTAACATCTGATCTTGTGTCTTGTGCATCTGTTATCATCTGTGCATTCAAGGCATGCAATTTGAAACGGCATGGTGCTCAACTAATTCATGCTTTAGTGGGAAAAGTGCATTATTGTTGCTCATGTATGCAAGATGAGTTCATTGAAATGAATTGAACTATTTCCTTTATTGTGTTTGGACACTCTCAAACCCCAGTTCACAGGCATCAAGGGAGATTGCTGCATGTGCATGCCTGTGCGCTCGTAACAAGCTTGTGTTTGTTCATTGATTTTCATGTTTTTTGAGGGCAGTTTTAAACATTGTCGTTTCTTGCCTTTCAGTTTCAAAAAATGACGAGGATGATGCTGATGATGATGATGAAGAAGAGAAGGAAATTGAAATGCCTGTATGCAACATTACATTTTTTTTAAACTAGCTTTTTCCAAATGAAGAACCAATTTTGCTATGCTGTTTTTTTGGTAAAATACATTCATGATCAGATGTGTGCTGTTTACAAAACAACAACAACATACTGAATTTATCTACAAAATAAAGTTTGAATAAAGCCTGTATGTTTGCTGTAACTCCATAGCAGTGACTTGTACTGATAAAATACACATTTAAATAAATAATATTCATTGAAACTTCTGAATTTAATAATAAATGTCCCTTTTTTTTCCTCACAGCCCAAAGTGATCAAAAGGGAGCCGGTCTCTGTTCTTAGTAAGCTGATGGATTCAAAAGAAGTGAATAAGAAAACAGGTCATCTCTTTTTGCAAATGAAATTGTCTTGTAACATTTGGCTTCTTATTTAAACGTCTCTGTTCTAACAGACTTGATGGAAGAGCTTGGTTTGGGGGATGCTGATGATCTTGAAGGTAATCTTGGATGTTTTTCCTTCACTAAAACATTTCCTGAATCAGATGGTTTTTTTTATGTCTGTTGTGTCTTAAATGATCACAAAATCAGATTCTCAAGCACTTATTGTCTGTGTACTTCCATTAGTTAATTGATGGTTCTGCTGATACGTGCTTACATTAGAGCCAGGTTCTAGCAGTTAGTGCACATGCCACGGGCGACAGAAGTTTCAGTTCGGCTTTTTGACAATTTCCAGTTTGTCTGGACTTTTTCCACATGATGTCCTTTCTTAACTCTCTTCTATCAAAAGACAAAAAGGCTGAAAACAAATAAATACAAGCATTTAAAAACACTCTTTCTGAGACAGCCTCTTTTAGGTTTGCGTTTATAAGTTATTTTCACTGCCTCCCATAGATGCTTCAGACTGGGACTCCGCCAGCACCACCAGTAAGGCCAGTAAGAACGTCCCAGTTCATAAGCTAGACGAGGAACCACTCTTTGAAAGCCCAGCAGCCTCCACACTACCCATAACACCTCAGCAACAAGACGTGGACACCAGCGAACATAAAGAAGCCAATACAGAGAGAAACAAACCCACCACCTCAAGCACAACACCTCTGCCTAGTCCACGATCTCTCAACCCAAACGCCAGCTCAAAACCGCAGCCACTGCCACGCCTGCGCTTGGATTCCGGTCAGAGGCCAGAGAGCGAAGGTACTACTCAGAAACTGCAAATTTTGGATTTTGCAGTGATTTCATATATATATATATATATATGCTGATTACATAACTTGTTTAATTACAGAATCAGACTGGGATACGGACACTTCCAGTCCAGCCAAGAAGACCGCTTCACTGCCAAATGTCGCTGAGCCTGATGCAGGTAAAACTGTGAGGGTGAACATTCAGGGTTTAATACTTCTTACTGTGTTTTATTTTGCATAATAACATGTCTGATTTACTTTTCAGTTCATGCGCAGAAACCCAAAGCTGAAGATGCTGAGAGTGAAGACAGTTCTGACGCAAGCGAAGATGCAGATCAGGTGGGCCATTCATGGAAAAAAAAAACTGCTCTGTGGATTCTGCTGATTTTAAATAAATTAATAATATGATTAAAAAAAATAAATCTGATTAAGCATTTCATAGTTGAACATGTCTGCAAACTATGTGCCCAAAAAAAACTACAAATAAAATAAAACAAAACAACGAAAAAAAGCTACAAGAGCTTGACGAATATAAAATAAAAAATTACATTTCAATTTGATTTATGTCACTGTTATTTAGCATTTAGAACATTTATTTAAAAATACTTACATTATTGAAGTTAATTGCATTTAGTATTGCAATTAGATTTTTTTATTAAAGGCAGGGTAAGCGATTTTCTAATAATGCTTAGACGGGGAAGAGTATCAGCGAGTTCAGTGAACAGCTGAGCCGAGCGTCAGAAAGATGAAAGCAAAAAAGTCGGCGGAACAATAAGGCAAGAAGTAGGACCCGTGTAAATATTAGGGGTGTAACGGTTCACAAAAACCACGGTTCGGTTTGATACGATACAGTAGTGCCACAGTTCGGTATGTTTCTGATACGGCAAAAATACAATAAAAAAAAAAGAAAATTTCTTTGATATTTTTTTTCACATTTTAATTAATTCAAACTAACATAATATGACCTTGTTTTTTCCCCCCTTTTCTTTTACTTTGAACAACAATGGAGCTATACTTCACATAACCTCTGGGGTGTCTTCTTAGCAGCAAATAAAGAAGTGTTTTGGAAAAGTCAGTCTCGGATGGTATTTATTGATTGATTAAAACTTAATAAAAAGTAGATTTGAGCCATTTCATATTGTGAAAGCTGAGCGTCCCTTGTTCGTGGACCGTGCGTGACATCCAGGGCGCCGTTTCTTCCTGTGCCGCGTGAGGGGAGACGACAGGGGAGAGATCCACAATTAAATTTCGTGGTGTATGTGTCACCAAAGGCTTAAGGGTTGTTCACATGCAGCGCGTTTTGCGCGCGAGCTCTTAATTTTCAACAGAGCCGCGCAGTTCACAATCCAAAGCAGAAATGATTTTGTAACTGACAGCGCTTTCATGGTTGCCTAGTAACAGACGCGCGAGCGGGAAGAGCTTTGAAATTGGTGGAGGTCGCATTTTCCACTCGTTTTTAGACGCTTCGTGAACGTACCCTTATGTTACATTTAATGCTAAAGTATCGTTAGTGTTTTTAGTGTGTTGGAGCAGAAAGATACAGCTCTGGTTAAACAGCTGGATGTTGGGTTGAAATGCCTAAAGCCCCGTTCACACCATTGCGTGCGTTTATCTACGGCAAAACCGCAAACGCCGTTCCATCTCGGTCCATAAAATCATTCAGGCTCGGAGTCCCACCGGCTTGTGCAAGAACTGCGGCTGGATGAAGTCCGGTTAAGGAGTATAATCACATGAGCACTATCGTCTTCTTTCCTATTGGCTGTCGCTCCCGAAAGTCGCTCTTCATTTGCATAAAGTTGAGAGATTCTAAACTTTGTCGCGTCGCTGGACACGCCCACATCCGGTCGCCAACGGGCGCTGACGGCCGCTGCCGCTCTTGTCGTCGGATATCGCCAGCTCTCCATTGAAATTAATGGGATCGCGTCGCTTTGTCGCTGCGTGTCGCTACTAGTGTGAACGGGGCTTAACGTTACCTGAATGGCGCGGGTGAGAAGTCAAGGAGCGGACGCCGAGGCTGCTTAGGTTCTTCTCGATAGGTGAGTGTCTACACCAGATGGTGCGCTGTGACAGCTCAAGTCTGCCTACACTGGACCGTTATAAAGCATTTGAAATTTGTGTCGGTCATAAATATAACGTGGCAGCAGTTTTCTGTTCGGAGATTTTTCGCGCCGCTCGCATCCGGTGTAGACAGCATCACTGATTATAATGACTTCTACAGTATTTTGCTGCGCTGCTCGCATCCCATGTAGACGGTGTAACATTGGTTCTGCTTTGTTTCACAGAACTAATTGTTGCTTGGGTTGTGTAAGCTACATACTGTATGTGTGGGGCGGAGCTATCAAAATAGAGCCTTAGGGGTAGGGGTGTGTTTGTTTTTGTGATTTCAAATATCAACATTGGCTTCCAGAAATCGCTTACCCCGCCTTCAATTTGATAGGGAAAACGACTTATGAAAAGCTTGATCAGATTTTAATTGCTATTATGTTATTAATTTATTTTAAATTGTAAAAAACTCTGCCTCTTCTTATCAAATGTTGAATACACAGTCTTTAACCTGTTGGAATCTCCAGTGATATTTACTTCAAAGGATTTGGCCTTTTAATGTCACCACATGTTTCCTTTGTGCTTTATTTTAGCTAAATGTCATTAATGTGAAAGAGTTTAAATGTTGGCACGAGTCACTTGCATGTGTCTGAAGTCCTTGTCAACCAGACTTGTTTGGTTGTTCATTGTTAATTCTATTCTTTTGTCTAATTGTGCAAACAAAGGCAAGAGAGGCATTACAAGCATCTTCTATAGACATAAATAGGCCATCTAACCATGAACCACCGGATCACCCGACCTCTCCTAGAGAGGAGGAAGAGGATAAAGCTGATGAGACTCCCTGGGAGGAACGCTATGAGAAAATATGGGTGGATAATGAAAAAAAGGAGACTAAGTCCCAATATAAAAACGTGGCTGCTGAACTAAAAGAGAGGTTCGGAGAACTAGAGCACAAGGAATCACCAAGTGGCCTTTCGGAGCAGGAGTGGAAAGAAGATGACGAATATGATAGAGAGGAAAAGGAAGCAGATGATGAAGATTCCAGTGAAGAAGAGGGAGAGCCAATAGCGCGGCCCACTGCCAGAGCCAGAAGTGCCATACTTTTGCCCATCCCAGAGCAGAGAGAGTCAGGCCTGGAGGACTCGCAGTCTGAAAGTGTCCACCGCACGGTTAGTGTCGAGGTCAGCGACGCAGAGCTTCCCAGCGACCAACACATCCCTCAAATGATCCCAGAAGTCCGTACGGACGAGGCCCAAGAGCCAGACAACCAAGCAAATGACAATGAGGAACCTGATATTGGAAGCACAGAGAAGGATCCTCTAGATACTGGAAGCAACGTAGACGAAGAACCTGAAGAACTTCTCAGACCTCGGTTGCTTGTTGAGAATGAGCTACAAGTCCCACCGAAGGTTCTTGAAGTGCCCTCTTCTGACTCTGATGAGGTTGACGAGGGCTTGTGGAAGTCCAACCTTGAGGTAGTTTTGCCTCTGTCTTCTTCTTCTTCTTCTTCATTCACATAAACGCAAAACGTGAGGGGAAAAGCTCCAGCTTCAAAAACAAAACTGTCTGTCGTCATGTAATGTTGGCCTGTCAGTGACGGGCCACATTATTACACAGCTGTTCCCTGTCTCTGGTTTTACTAATCATTAGCTCTGTTCCGAACCTAGTGAGCCACCTACCTAGACATGACATGCTTCTGATTATGTTGCCCTCTGAGAGGCCTTGTTTTGTCCGAAAAGCTTTTATAAGCTTATTAACTGTAAATTTGGGCTCATGTTGCAGTGCTTTGCAGCTAATTTAGCACATTTATGTAGAAAAACAATATTTGCATTTATATTGCAAGATTCCTGCTTCTTTTAAATCAGTTATTTATGATGTTCTATGATGGTTTTCATGGTATCTTGGAAGGCAGCTGCCTATGTAGGCACTAGGCAGTAGTCAGTGAGGCAGCACACTAGTTTTTGAAACAGAGCTATTATCTTGTTTCAATTCAATTCCAGTGTTTTCAAATCATTTACATTTTTCATGCATTTTAGGACCCCATGAAATCGATATTATTTTAGTGTTATTCGTATACTATAGTATTTGTTAATATTTTGAATGAGCTTATATTTTTGTAGTTTAAAGGTGCCATAGAATGGAAAACTGAATTGACCTTGGCATGGTTGAATAATAACAGTTCAGTACATGGACA
>JAUMHQ010000094.1:1993092-2003860 GCA_032361165.1 Enteromius paludinosus | reverse complement strand
GGGATGTCCCGATCGCGATCGGCCAATCTATAATGCGCGTTTTGTCAGTAAACACGGTCCTGTAATCAGCGATAAATCAACGGCTCGTCGTCAGTTATTCCTTACATATAATGTTGATATACCAACCTATTAAAGCACTAAAATCTGTTTTGTAACTTTTTAAATACACTAATAAGCACCAAATGCAGGTGGTGATGAGGAAGTCACATGCTTCTGGGAATGTCAGTTTCCAGTTGAAATTAATTTACTATTTAAAATGTTTTTACCGTAGCATTTTCAGTGATTTTTCACTGTTAAAATCACTGTAATAATAATAATAATAATAATAATAAAAAAACTAAATGTGAATATAGCAACAATACTAGGTAGGGTATTATAGAGTATGCCATGGAAATCCTAATATGCTAAATTACATATCTTTGGCCTTTTTGGACATGTACATTGCTTGGAGTAACATAAGAATCAAGACTAAATTATGACTAAAAAGTAACATTGTATTCTTCTCATCTGATACATCACTGTGCCATGGTGCTGCCACCACAGTACAGTAAGTGAACACGTCTGTAACACATACTTACTTTTCGTTTTCATATAACCGCACATATAATGAGACACAGGACTGTGGAGGGAGGAACAATATATATGGCAATCACAAGAGTTATTTATAATATCATTCATCGTACATTTTTATTCACAGCACACACAACGCTGTACGCTGTCATTTTCCTCTAAAAATCCTCAGAGAAAAATGGTTGGGAATAACAGAATATTACTCTGCAGTGTTGGAAGGCTGCTGGGAAAGCATGCTGAAATATTAATGGTGGCTGAAATATCGAGCCTGTCTTTAGTGCAAAGTTTTCAGCAGCGCTGATGCCGTGTCTATAGAAGGCTGTTCACCACTTAATAATACAACATGTGCATTTCAGAATCAGAACGTGTGGAGAGCTGCATGCCAACAAGTGCTTCAAATGAGAAAACACATACACACACACACACACGTTCTTGTACCGACTGTCACTTTGTCGGCCCCCCTTACCTGCCAAATGAGCCAAACAAAACGAATTGAGAAAGACTGCTCTTTCTGCCAGCTGACAGGCCGGCTTAATTGAAACTATCAATCACAATTTCTCTACATATTACACACACACTAAGTGTTCCCATCATCTAAATCAAACACACATGCTCCGTTCCTAAAGCTAGCGAACTGCCTATACTCCTTACACAGTTGACTACAAATAGATTCTCAATCTACACAGGCTGCAGCTCTTAGGTCATACAACTAGCACACAAGTCAACGTAAGACCTGAGGTACACTGATTATAGATTAAAATCAGGTGTGTTTAATTAGCCTGAACTATTTATTTACTTATTTTGTAATTCATTTTTTTACAAATGCACAATATAGTGGTAGGTTATCGGCTGATATTCTTTAATTTATCGGTCAATGTTAGATATGTAGTTGTGTATTACCTCTACCACGTTTAGATTACCTTTGCAAAAGCACTAAATATGCTTGTAATGCTCAGACAGGGAGGATGCTGACAAACAGCAGGTAAGTTTAAATAAATTTGATAAGAATTGAAACAGGATAATAAAATATAAACATATCTCCAGATCGCAATGCATTCTGGGACTGCCTTCTCTGTTACGGATGCATGTGATGCTGCTTACAAAATTTAGCCAATTGAGGTATCATAGAAGCAAAAGGCTATAAAAACTGCCTGTACACCATAAAATGCTGCCTACGTAGGCAGCTCACTAGGTTTGGAACAGAGCCACGCTCTTTTTGTGTCCTTTCCCCAGTAGACTTCTATCCACTTTCATCACAGAGCACAGCATCAAATATGAATGAAAACATGCAACTCTGACACAGCGCTTAAATAGAACCCGAAGCATCTCCGCGGGGACTGACAGACACAGCCGCGCTGCCATCGCAGGATGAAGGGAAAAGCTGGATGGAGAGAACGACAAGAAAACAAAAGGAAGAGTGCAACCCCACTCTCTGGGGAGGAAAGGGTTAACCCCATTACGACAAACCAATCAGAGCAGGGAGCAACACTGCAAAACCGCCGCAGTGAGTGAGAGAGGGAGACTAAGAAAGAGAAGGAGAGAACGAGAGAGAGAGAGAGAGAGAGATGGGGACAAGCGAGGATGAGGAGGCGCAACAGAGGGGTGCAACGGCAACACTTCAACACATCACAGTTGTGTGGGATCAAGACAGAGGAAAAGCAGCAAGTCAGTTAGCAGGACAGTAGATCAAAGTCAGAGGACGTCTGTTTCACTCCGCTGGCAGTTCGCACGGACAGCATTCGATTCATGCTCTTCGAGGGGGAGCAGGTTTGCGACGCACTGGCATGCAACGGCTGCGAAAGTGTGCGCAGAAGATGCACTTGTGGATCTAAGATAATGCTTTGGTGAAGCTGTAGCTACTCTCTGGGAACTCTGGGACTGCAAAGGTAAGAGGACGGTATCGAATAACTTTGGGAATCAAATGTAATTGAACGAATATGCATGCCACTCAGGATTTGGATATACAACCATTCAAACAGATATAATGCAAAAAAACTTAGGGTCCCTGGGTGACTTCTAACTTGAATAAATAAACTAAAAGATGCAAGAGTGCAACCAAATATTAGGTAATAGTTTAGGAATTTGTCATCGAAAACTCTCAGAAAATATCTGAGGGGATATCTCTTCCTCAACATCTACATTTTTGTGATTATCTTGCTGCTGCCTGCAAATAACAATCTGACTTCAGTTAGTCTATTGATCCGCGTCTCCGCTGACAAATTTAGCTCCCAAAACCCGATCGATGGTGTTTAGGGTTTCCCCCCGATTTGTCACGGTCCAGCTGGGAAAAATGTACAATGTAAAGTCTCATTTGCGGCTGGAACGCAGTCGCCTCGTGACACGTGATTCTTGACTGAAAAATGATGTGAGAAAGTACAGACGTGAAACATCACAAGTGCTTGTGTTACCTTCCCTAAAAGGCATGGCTTTGGAAATGAGTGTTTGTAGATTGTTCCCAAGATGCACTGGCCAATCCATCAACCCCTGCAGGTTCACAGATGTACCTTCACGTGGACGTTAAGCAAGGCCAGAGCTTGTGCGTTTCCGCAGACCGCTTTGGGAAAGATGAATGGATCACACATGGAAGTCCTTACTTGATGATGGATTGGATGCAGGCTTAATGAATAATTGATTGTTCACTTATCAATACTTCTTGCTTTTTTTCTTGGCAGGACTGTAGGATTAAAGAGCTGAAGAAAGCACTAGTGTTGACCTGCAAGGACATTCCCTAGAGTGGATTTCTCAGGTGAAGCCATTCCCATGCACACCACGGACGCAGAGTGGTTTTATCATGCGCTTCGGACAACGTTGACGACACAGCCTAAAGGTCACCTTCTGTAAGGGGGTAGGAAATTACATTTCCAACACCCAGAATGCACCACCCCCTCATGCTGACCTAAACAATTCTGTGACCTTGGATTCTTCGGCAGATGGCACATGCAAATCAGCAAATCAATGTGGATTTATCACCTTCTAGGGCCCATAAAAAAGCAATAACGGAAATACATCCATGTTGAAGGAATGGTATGAGACCTGGATTTCTTCATCCTAATGGTATAGAAGGAGATGAAAGCAATTTCCTAACCCTAATGTGGATGTAATAATCAATCAAAACAGCTGCCAAATTAATTTAGAAAAGAGAAATTGACAGATGAACAAGAGTGAAACCTCCGAAAGAGAATGAGAATGTCAACCTCTTTGTTCGTTCTGGACATGGCAGGGGATCAAACATATTGTTTGGTTTAGTAAAGAGTGAAAGGAATTTCTGCCAAATTGTGACAGCTAAGCGAGAAACTCGCTTGGATTACGAGGATCAAGAAGTGCAGAATACTTCCTTGAAAGGCCATGCCTGAGGCTGATGTACAAGTTGTACCCCTTCCAGACTATCCCGACTCGACCGCTGACTCCCGAGGCTGAGAAAGAAGCTGGAAGGGGAAGGGTAAGTCAACAAATGTGTAAAAGAAACTATTGGACAGTTGTCACTAGAAAACAAGCTGGATGAGGTGCTGTGTTTGAGCTCACGAAGTCATTAGTGTTTCCATTTGGTTTCACTCCACTGTGTGAAACCAGTCAGTCTACTACATCACAACACAAAGAGTTATTATTTCCACATTGGCACATTGAAGCATCCATCTACATTGGAGTAACTTACAAAAGCCAGGTTCATACTTCTTAGCTCAGCGATCCTCTCTCTCTCGAAATTCTCCCTCTTGGTGATGAATGAAAAGCAGCACTAAAGACAGTCACATTTGTAAATAGAGCAATCCATTGCTGTGCAACAAATGAAAATGCATTGTGGACAAAAATAATAGCTTAAGTGTGTCTATTAATAGCAGTGCCGAACACAGAATGGCCAATGCATTATTAGTCAATGTGCACGCAAACAACAAATGTAAGCCATTAGCAGGCCCGTAGGGATTTTTTTAAACTACCAAATTCTATGCAAATGGGTTAAAATATGTTCATTAAGAGATGAAAACAATATCAGATCAGCTAAAATATTTAAATGGACTTTCAAGATGTAGAGGCAGTGGTGCGAATACAGTAATAAGCCTGGTCTTCGCCCTGTATCTAATGGTTTTGTTAGTCTTGATATGTGGGACCCCCAACAGATTTCTTGAATCATAACATGTTGTTGCCATTACAGACAACTTCATTTGGGTTTCCAGTGGCTCAAAGAGTAGCACACGGCACTGGCAATGCCAAGGTCATGGGTTTGAATCTAAGGGAAATGATAAAAAAGTAAACGCTTGCCTTTAATGAAACGCCCCAAGTCCCTTTGGATAAAAGCATCTGCCAAATGCGTAAGCGTGAACATCGTTTACAAGCTATATTTTAGATCAGTAGCACATCAACAAGCAGAGTTATGCAAAATTCAGACTGAATTCAGAGTGAATGAACTTGGCTACAGCCCACAGGAAGTTGTACTGGAATCTATTTGCAAGGCATTCAAACTTCAGACTTCATTTTTGGACATTAGTCTTGACAAACGTTGAATTTCTAGGTAAGAAGGACAGTTGCATTTCCTTGTAATTCTCTTCATTGAAATTCGAAATGCAATCCCGTTTGCAACATATATTTGGTTCCCAAATTGGAATTCTAAAGGATTCTCAATTCAATACTAAATGATATAGTGCTGTTCAAAGTGCTTGGTCTTCCTACGCATTTCTCTGATTACGCATCCTGCTGTTTTTACCTTTTAGGATAATGCACGTCCCTCCTGCAACGGAGGAAGAAAGCACCATGAGTAACGTTACAGTCCTCGACATCACCGAGTCCGTGAGTCCCGCCATGAAGGCGGCCGGCCCTTACCCTTACCCACTCAGCTTCCAGGTGTCCCTGACCGGATTCCTCATGCTGGAGATTGTCCTGGGACTGAGCAGCAACCTGACCGTACTGGCCCTCTACTGCATGAAGTCCAACCTGGTCAATTCCGTGAGCAACATCGTCACCATGAACCTCCACGTGCTGGATGTGTTGGTGTGTGTTTGCTGCATCCCTCTGACCATTGTCGTGTTGATGCTATCGCTTCAAGGCGACACAGTGCTCGTCTGCTGCTTCCACGAGGCCTGCGTGTCCTTCGCAAGCGTGGCTACGGCGGCAAACGTGCTAGCCATCACTTTGGACCGATACGACATCTCTGTTAAACCGGCCAATCGTGTGCTGACTATGGGGCGAGCGGTGGCTCTGTTGGGTTGCATCTGGGTGCTGTCCTTCGTCAGCTTCTTGGTGCCATTTATAGAGGTGGGATTCTTGGGACCGGAGCCCACCAAAGCCAATCAGACCGCCGTCGTGCACGTCAATGAATATTACACCGAACTCGGTCTGTACTACCACCTGGTGGCCCAAATCCCCATTTTCTGTTTGACTGCCGTCATCATGTTAGTCACGTATGCCAAGATCCTGCAGGCGCTCAACATCCGCATAGGTACACGCTTCCACGCCGCGCAGAAGAAGAAGAAAAAAATGAGGAGGAAAAAGAACTTCTCCCTCATGTCGACATCTGAGCAACAGCTGCCCGAGATCACAGACGCCTCGCAGAGCAGCAACCGCGGAAACGCTCCGCTTGGCATGCGCACGTCTGTCTCAGTGATCATCGCCCTGCGAAGGGCCGTCAAGCGCCACCGGGAGCGGCGTGAGCGCCAAAAGCGCGTTTTCCGCATGTCGTTGCTCATCATCTCCACGTTCCTCCTCTGCTGGATGCCCATCACCGTTTTAAACACTGTGATCCTCAGCGCAGGCCCCAGCGACCTCACCGTCAAGCTCCGACTGGGTTTTCTGGTCATGGCCTATGGCACCACAGTCTTCCATCCTCTCTTGTACGCCTTCACGAGGCAGAAGTTCCAGAAAGTCTTGAAAAGTAAAATGAAGAAACGGGTGGTTTCCATCATCGAGGCGGATCCGCTGCCAAACAACGCAGTGATTCGAAACTCCTGGATAGATCCCAAGCGGAATAAAAAAGTGACGTTTGACGATCACGAAGCCAGGCAGAAATGTCTATCATCCGAAGATGCCGACTAAAACCACTTTGCGACCTCCAGAACACGGACTAGTTCTTATTAAAGCACTGTTATACACAAGGAACCATGTTATGTGAATATTAGTCTTACATGAGCAGATATCGAAGAATTGGTTACTATTTATATCTTGGAATATGATAGGTTTCATAGATTGATGCTCTTGCGGTTACATGGTGCATGTCCTTTAAAAACCACTGTATGTACTGTAAATACATGAAAACTGAGATTTGTATATACTCTTTATCAGTTATGTACTTCATTTATGACTTGTAGCCCGTGTATAAATGTATTTATAATAAACTAAGTGGGGAAAAAGATGAAATCCATCTGCTTTTTGACTTCACCGCAGATGTTGTGAGCATCATCCTGTGGAGGAATATGAACATATGATCGTTTCGGTGGAAGAAAATAATTCCTATGTTAAGCTCCAAACACAAACAGTCATCATAATACTACTCCTTTATCAAACTGCATAAAATCCATGTTAGGAGAATTATTTTGTTAAGCTCCAAAAACAATGAATAAAACACCAAAAAGCGCTTACAATAGTCGCCCTGTGTTGCTGCACTCTTGAGGAACAGACCAAAATTTAACAGATGGTAATCCTGCAAAGCCTTGTGATTCACAAAGAAAAGGAGGGAAGATGCTGCAAATATCAATGTTTTAGAGCTGTCAAATCTGAGCAAACGTCTGGTTCATTTTGGCACTGCTGTCAAGGACAAAACGTCCCTCATTTTGCATTCACTGAGACACTAAAGTTAAGCTCCCATTCACCAAATCTGCATACATATTAATGAATAAGTTCCCAGGTCAGCACTGTAGCTCTTAGAGGTCTATTGTGCTCCATTACGAGAACATTCTGCCTTGCATGTTCAGTGGGAATTATTTGGTATTGTCAAGAATGCCAAGCTGAATGGAATAATACAAAAACAAAATTAATCCTCTCTGGCTACACGGTATGCGTGTGTGTTTGAGGTATTGATATTATTAAATATAATTTTAATATTTACATTTTAAGTAATTTTTATTATGCATTTGCATTTTTTATTAACAAAAACCTATTAAGCTTTATTTTTCAAATATATACATATATACGCTGCTCAAAAAAAATAAAGGGAAAACTTAAACAACACAATGTAACTCCAAGGCAATCACACTTCTGTGAAATCAAACTGCTCACTTAGGAAGCAACACTGATTGACAATCAATGTCACAAGCTGCTGTGTGAATGGAACAGACAACAGGTGGAAATTAGTAAGACACTCCCAATAAAGTAGTGGTGACCACAGACCACTTCTCAGTTCCTGTGCTTTCTGGCTGATGTTTTGAATGCTGGCGGTGCTTTCAATCTAGTGGTAGCATGAGACGGAGTCTACGACCCACACAAGTGGCTCAGGTAGTGCAGCTCATCCAGGACGGCACATCAATGCTAGCTGTTTAAGAAGGTTTGCTGTGTCTGTCAGCGTAGTGTCCAGAACATGGAGGCGCTATCAGGAGGGCAACAACCCAGACCCCTTATGAGACCACATTGGGTTCCTCCTAATGCTAGACCTCATGTGTCTGGAGTGTGTCAGCAGTTCCTGCAAGATGAAGGCATTGATGCTATGGACTGGCCGCCCAGTCCCCCGACCTGAATCCAGTTGAGCACATCTGGGACATCATGTCTCGCTCCATCCACCAACACCACGTTGCACCACAGACTGTCCAGGAGTTGGGGGAAGCTTTAGTCCAGGTCTGGGAGGAGATTGCTCACCTCATCAGGAGCATCCCCAGGTGTTGTAGGGAGGTCATACAGGCACGTGGAGGACACACACACTAGTGAGCCTCATTTTGACATTACATCAACGTTGGATCAGCCTGTAGTGCCTTTCTCCACTTCAATTCTGAGCGTGACTCCAAATCCAGACCTCCATGAGGAGAATACATTTGATTTCCATTGTATTTAATAAGAATATTTCATTCATTCAGATCTAGGATGTGTTCTTTTAGTGTTTCCTTTATTGTTTTTTTGAGCAGTGTGTGTAATCTATATATTAATGTATTTTCTTTTCAGTTAATGAAGCATAATTTTAGTTTATCAACACTGGGATGAAGCCCAGATAAATGAAAGTGACATGACAAAACCTGATTAATGAACAAATATCTCGTAAGAGCTGGTTCTTTTAAAACAACTTGGTCCAAAGGACTCCATTTGACTCATTCTAATGAAATACTCACTGAATAGTTTGGAGCTATTTTTTGACTTTCATTAAGTCTGACTCAAAGTGAACAGTGTACTTACTGTAAGCCATGCGACTCTTAAAATCAGAGCAATTACTGACTGGTTATTCCCACAGCAGTATGTAAATACAGATTCAGCCATGTTTTGCAATAAATATTACTTACAATTTACAATTAAAGCAATCCCAATGAAGTGCTGCAGGAGAGAAAAGAGGTTTATGAACCATAGGGGAAGGAGAACAAGGGTTTTGAGATGCTCATACATCAGCCTGGATGACAGGTAAAGTGCACTTGGCGAGAAATTTGTGAGTAAATAACGCAGCCAGAGAGATCACGTCATTTAGAATCTATTGAAAGCTCTTCTACTGTACATTAAAGTGACAGTTTTGAGCACTCTTTTTGCATCCAAACTCTGCCTTGTTCCCCAACAACCTCTACAAAAGCAATATCAAGCCAGCAACCTGCGGCGTCAATGGGTCACACCTACCGAGTCCTGTTATTTGCTAGGATAAAATCATATGTTTGATTTGAAATGCCCTTGGCAGACATCTGAAGCCGGTTTCTTGGTGTTGTAAAATTCAGGTCGCACTGTGACGCGCAATTCACGGCTCTGCCTCGTTCCTAGTGACGGCACTTCAAACAGCCAATATGCGGCGGTGACCTTTCGTCACACTTCACTCTCATAAGATTTGCACCTCTCAGATGGTCCTATAAAAATGTAATTGAGAATCATCAAGCCCTCTATAAACAGTCAATGTACCACAAGGGTTTTGTAAATGTCACCTGCGTTAAATCTTTCTTCAGATATAAAGCTCATGTCAAGCTAGATTTAAGGATACGGGGGCAGAAGACGATGTTGTGGTTCCAGGTTCGCAAACAGTCTTCGGTGCACTCTTAAAAATAAAGCACAAAGCAGCACTGCACTTAAACACTGGTTTATCAGGCATTACAGACGTGATATAATACAAATGAGAGCAATCCCAGCATGATAAGCATCACCCAAAGGAGGGGTTTGGAAAAATGAATCGTTGAGCAAATTGTTCGGAAGCCGTCGAGCAAGTATAAGATAAAAATAAATGCAGATTATTTTTTGACCTTGCATGCGTCAACCTGTTGTTGCTGATTCCTAAAACCAAAATATGAACCTTTCATTAGGGCATTTTTCTTACCTTTTTATAATCTGAAGAACCTTCTTTCGCTACAAAGAAGCTTTGGTGAAACAGAAACAGTTCTTCAGATGGCACTGTGAAGCACCTTTATTTTTGAGAGTGCCTGAACCATCAATTCCTCTCTTGGTTACAAACACGGTTTATAAGCACTTGATGCGTATAAAATGGTTCATAGTTAAAAGCACACTGCATCCAAGCAGTCCTTACAAACATCTTGAGGACAATCTGTGGAAAAAGCAGAAAATATGGTTCACGTGTGTTAGCCAATATACTTCAAAAATATAAAAATTCACAGTCGTATGAATAATTAGTATGTTGTGACTGCATAAATGCTCATTGCCCAGAAGCAACAGAGTGCAACTGTGGAAAGGAATGAATATGGCTACTATAAAGAATACTAAAAGTGCCAAAAGCCATGATTTTAATATAGATCTCTATTATTAAATATCTACCATTTTAATATTTAAACAGACAGTCCATCCTGAAATCTTTTACACACCCTCAAGTCGTTTCAAATCTGACCTATGATATATAAGTTATGCTGTTTTGTCAGAAAAGTATTATTTCAATGCTAATAATATACTTTTATAGTTTTTGTGAATTATCATTCATTTTCATTCAAGTTTTTGTTCAGCACTTCAGCTTAAGTGAAACGCACCAAATTGAGAAACTAATGGAATGCATAGCTGATATAAAAAATTGGATGTCAAGTAACTTCTTACTGTTAAATTCAGACAAAACAGAGGTTTTAATTATCGGACCTAAAAAGCCCACAGGTAATGATCTAGA
>JAUMHQ010000094.1:1982473-1993081 GCA_032361165.1 Enteromius paludinosus | reverse complement strand
CGGGCGTCCGGCCAGAGGAGAACTGGACCCAGCTAAGCCTGGTTCTCACAAGGTTTTTTTCCCCTTTCTCTAATGGATGGGGTTGAAGAATTGCTTTTTAATATAATATAAAAAAAAAGCTTATCTTTATGATATTTATTTACTATTTATTTTTTAAGTTTAAGGAATTTTTATGTTCTGGTGTTATATATTTTTTTTATTTCTATTTAGCTTTAGTTTTTCAGCTTCAGTATTAAGTAATTTAACTTAATCCTAGCTGTTTTATGTCAGTTTGATGCTAAACCAATTTTTGTATGGTTTTCATACATTTTTCTTGATCAGCTCACTTAAAGAAAACCTTTTAACAAATAACTTCAACTCCAATCTGTTTCTCAAACAGAGATATTGAATGACTTCAGAAAACCTAAAATATAAACAATACATTTAGCTCAGAAGCTGTTATATATATATAATAAATTGCATGCAAAGGAGTGACATTTTCATAAAATGTTATACGTTTATAAGGTATTGAAACATAATGAGGATGAGTAATTGATGACAGACTGAACCATTAAATAATATTTTAATAAAACATTAAGCCAGGAGCCAGCTGATGTCGATTTCAATAATTCGGTCCGTTTTATCCAAATACATTGCATTAAACATGCTTTTATAAAGTGTGAGCGATGTGAAATGTGCATGAACTGCTGTGCTGTATCTAGGCTATGTGTTGGACACATTTATTAAAGGATGCTATATATTTAACCCCCTTTCATACAATACTGCCCTGACAGAACTACAACCCCTTTGGCACTATATAGAGCATAGATAAGCCAGAAAACAAGCTATAAATGCAAATGAACCAGCTGGATAATATAAGGTCACTGCTCATGTTTGTTTCATACCAAACCTGTTGAGATTTTGCAGATCAAAGGCTTGGGAGAATGGCATTACCGAGAGGGTTGGTCGTCCTTTTAACCTTCTAGACCAGCGTGGTTCCACAATACATCAAGAATATTAGAATAAAGTTCAGTATCTGGTCACAGACTGTGGACTACAGCGCCATCTAGTGGAAACGTGTTCCTTAAAGTGGCACAACAAACAACCGAGATACCTAGAAGAACCTAGCTTTTCACCAATTCATTCATTCAGGGACTTTTCAATGTAAACAGAGGTTTGGGGAAATCTTTGTTTGCTCACCAAAGGGTCCTCTGCAACTCCTTAAGGATGGATTTGTTTCTTACAAACATGCAGGTTTTCACTTTGCAAGACTTGTGGTGTGGATTATTGAGATGTTTTTGTCAGCTATTTAGACTCCCATTCACTTCTTGTGCATCTTTTTTTCCAAATGCATTCCATTCACTTTTGTGCATGCTGGATGAACTGAAGCTGGCGAGTACATTTTTAGCAAGTTTTTATTTTTTCGAGACAACTATTCCTTTAATACCCCTTTTACACATCTGAACAGCTTTTAGCAGCAGAGCTTGTGATCACATTTATCCAAAACACCCATAAAATTAGGCATCAAAGGAAAAGGCGCAAACTGTTTACTATGCAAAAACACGTCACCAGACAGCAGCTTCCAGATTGTGCATCGCTTTGTCTCTTTGGTCATGCACTATTTTAAAACAAGAAGGAGGATAGATGTCTTCACACATAAAGCGAGCACTCAATAGCACCTGAAACCATTCAGCTTAGGAGTTCACAGTTACACGTGTCTGAAACTGGTTGAGGTATTTCACCACAGTGGTCCAATAATGGCTCATATTCCAGAAACTGCTTCAATGTGTAATTAAATTTAGGATTGGTTTAAATGTGTCATTTTTTCTTTCACCACGACACTGCAGATCTGTGTTCGGTCCAGTGCGCTAACCTCCAGTGCTCAGCTTTTGATCCTGGAAAAATATGAAATGAAATTAAACACTTTCAAACTACTTTTAAAGTCTCAGTTTATGACGTCCTCTCAGCTGTTCTGCAAATACATCGTCTCAGTCGGCATTTAAATAGCTATTTTGAATACGAGTCATGTCTTGTCTACCCAAGCGGCCTTATCAGTGTGGTTTACCTGCCGGGCGCGCTCCACACACTGAATATACTGTGACGCGATCCTGGAACAGCTCATAGTTTGACCTTTATTCTCAGCGTAACACTTCAGTATCTGACTCTGCAGATCTGAACACACTGGTTTGATCTGGCATCGCCTAGAGAGAGTGAGAAATGAGATAAATGTCATTTGAAAAACTAAACACTGATTTATTGATCTCGCACACTCACCTGAAGCGCTTGTGTGCGTCCTCTAAGCCTTTCTTGCGATTTTCAGCAGTAACTTTTGTGAACTGAGCCATCTGCACAACAACAAAGAGACATGTAATACACTGTGTTAGTGTTATTTTACTAGTGTATTTTATTTTGTGCTGATATCCCTTTGAAAAAGGTGGAAAAACGAGCAGATGAAAGGACAGATTAATAATTTTGCCTTTTCCTGCATCTTGGCAATCTGCTCCCGAAACAAAATGTCCTGATTTTCCAGATCTTTCTCCTTCTCCTCCAGCTTCTGAGCCTGATGGGAAGATAAAACATGTCAAGCATCAGCCTGTAAATCTTTCACAGAAATTAAATGAACACTACAGCAAAGAGAGTTTAACGGCACATGCATTTCTTGATATAAATATAAAGAATATAGATATTAGATACGATCACAAATTTCTCTTTTTAACAGGTGAACGAGCAAGTGGCAAAGTGAAGCCTCAGCGTCTTACCTTCCTCTCCATCCACTGAAACACACAATCAGATCAACAGAAAGGGAGAAAAGAGGAAGGAAATAAGCGACAGTGGAGTTAAGCAGTAAAGCACTACCATTTAAATTCATGCATTTTTAACACATGTAGATGCATTTAGAAACTGATAATTAGAATTGTTTATTTTATATTACAATTTCTATTTGAAATTTTCCATTCTATGTTTTTTTATTTATTCATTTAAGTACTGTTTTAGCCATTTTTTTGTGTGTTTTTGACCTTATTACTAGTGTTTATTTTTAAATCATAAGCGTCCGAATTGAGATTTAAACATCATCTGAAAGCCGGATAAATAAGCTTTCCAGTGACGTATTTGTTAGGATAGGGCAATATTTGGCAGAGGTACAACTATTTGAAAATATGGAATCTGAGGGTGCAAAAATGAGAAAATCGCCTTTAAAGCCGTACAAATGAAGTTTTTAGCAATGCATTTTACTATTACAAATGAAGTTTTGATATATTTAAGGTAGGAAATTTGCTAAAAATCTATATGGAACATAAACTTAATGGGCCGGTTGCACCAGCTGGACGTACGCCCGGTCGTTAGACTAGTCTGGACGTAAAATGCGTATTAAGTCCAGCGTAGAATTTATACCAGTTGCACCATCTCGGCGTTAGTATCATCTGAGACTATATCTTACGCCTAGTCAGAGGAAGGTGTAAAGTAAAAATTCATGATTTGCTCTGACATTATTCGTTCAATCATCATGTCTGTCTGTTAATTATTACTGCAGACAATCACGAAGCTCGGTGTTGGCTTCATCTCCAAAACCATTATTTTTCAGGAAATGGAAAAATGGCATATTTTTTGAGTTATTAAACATTGTGTGGTGAAAGTCGGTACCTTATATTGCAACATAAACACAACATTTCCCCAAAATCATGCTTTATCGGAGATACAAGATTTATAACTTTTTTTAGAACTGGGAGCAGGGAGATTATACTGTCATTGATATGAACGGTACGGATACAGACGTCGCTGCTGCAAAGAGTTCATCTAAGTCTGCAGTCGCATTGAGCCTTTTGACAAGAGACAGGACTTTACGAGGTAATCAAAGCTAATGATTGCAGTTACATACATCTTCATAAACTCTATGTTAAACGTTAAAGCAATGAGTGATGCAATACCAAAATAAAACGATAAGACTCTATAGGCAAACATTAAGTTAAAATAGTTCAGTTTTGTGTTTAATGTCAAAATGATTATATTTAGTTTTGTTTGTTTATTAAATTAATTTAGATAAATGTTCAGAGTATTTTTTTGTTCGTTAAATATAATTTTTTTGTTTTTTTTAAGTAGGCTAACCACCAAGCGGCCATCAGACAAACTATGTTTGATCACTTCAGCCTTCTCAAACCACCATGACTTGTCTAAAATAAAACTATAGATATACCTACTAAAACAGTTCAAGCCTATAACAATGTTTAGATGTTAATAATGCGCTATAACAATAAATGTGGGATATGTTTGTGCGGAGAGGCTGAAGTGCAAAAGCGCAATCACTTTCATTTTTTCAGAAACAAAATAGCTCAAATAAAAAATCTGTTTAACTGTCCATAATTAAATACATCAAAAAGTTTTTTCTTAACCTGCCGCCTTCATTTTTAATGTTTGCTTGAAGAAATCTGCCATGGAACGTATCAGATAGGAAAACAGGCTTGTTAGAAATTGTTTCCTCAATGAAATCATGGCGCGGTGGCTTCACTTGTTAAAGCGCGAGCTCGTCTCAGCTGTATCTATAACTGCGAGAGAACGAGTCAACGAGGATGCGCATCATCTACGCCGGGCGTAGCTGCGCCTGGTCGTAGTTTTTGATGGTGCAACTGGTGTAAATATTGAGCGGAAAGCTGGACGTAACTAAGTCCAACGGACTTACACCCAGCTTTTTTACGTCCAGCTGGTGCAACCGGCCCAATATCCTAATGATTTTTGTCATAAAAATGTATATATATCTATATATTTTTGACTATTGCTACAAATATACCATTGCTATACCTGTGTCTGGTTCACAAATGTTTTTTTATCGTTTGACACCAGCATATTTTTGTTCCGAGGCAGAAGGTCAAAAACACAGATACTCAGATGCACATACACAAACAAAACAACTGTGTGCAGAAGCTGTCTTACATAATACTGAGTTATGAGATGCTCATCCTGAACGTTCAACTTCTCCCTTCTAATGGCATCTGCTAGAGTCTGTTGATAGGACGTCTTCTCCTCTTCCAGAAGCTTCTGGACCTCATGCTGAATCTGGAGTCGGGCTGCAGCTTGAGCCTCGGCCTTCGCTTTAGCTTTCTCTTCCTCCAGCCTTATGAAAACACACAGTAAACGCTGTTTAGATGTCAAGACTCTTGGGTATTTTGTTGAGAGATCTTCATCTTGGTCAGTGAAGTTTTTACTCTTGTCGCATGTTATGCTCTGCCGTCTTCATTTCCTCACTCAGGAGCTTCTGGAGATCTTCTCTGATCTGCTTTCTGAGCTCTTCCTCATTCACTAAACAGAAAGAAATGCATGGAGACCTTCCATTAATTTATGAATCACAACCAAGTTCAAATGAAAATTCAACTTTTCCTAAACTCAACTGCATGTTATAGATATTGTTGCTAACAATTAATGCATGTTAACACATGCAATCAAGCAGTTGAGTTGAGCTACACATCACTTTACATGCTTTACACTATGTATGCAGGTAAAGTTGTCCAATATCCAAGTTTATATATAGAGTGATGCAACAATGCAGTTTACAGAAGCATTTACAGAACAGACTACTTGCTATTTCAATTCAAAATTGAGCATTTGTCCAAAAACTGAGATACAAGCGGGGACTTTGCAGGACTTTGAGCCAGATTATGAACTTACCAATATGTGTTTGCGGTGGACAGACCTCGAGTTGGTCAACAAATGAAGGCACAACAGGTTCCTCAACCACGTGAGCACAAGGAACTGCAGGCTCTCCAGTGGAAATTGGACCGAAAGGGATTTCATCAGGCACAGATGAAGCAGATTCAGAACGCCAAACAGCAGACTTCTCCAAGACAGACTGAATGGGAGCAGGTACGGAGAGCGGGGAACTTGAAACCTCAGATTCAACTGGCAAGTCCAACGTTGGCTGAGCAGCTAAAGTTTCTATAGGTTCAACTGATCCAATTACAGGTTCAACAGAGGTCTCTATCGATGTTACAGGTTCAGAGGTTATGGCAGGAGGTGGTGTTAGAGGCTCAACATTGGGATCCAGTAGTGAAGGAGCAGGTTCACTTGGTACTTGTGAAGCAACATTGATGGGTTCAGGTGGTGCAGATGTTCCCTCAGTTAGTAAAGGTGTCATTGCCTCTGAAACAGGAGAAGGAACCAAAGTACTGGCATATGACGGAGGATGAGGGATTATGGGTACATGATTTTCACCTGGTACCAATCGCTCAACCGGAGGAACTACAGGAGCTGTTGACCGGGTCGAGGATTTGGTTGAAGCTTGCGGGTAACGCACAGGTGGAGACTCCTTCATACGATCAATCACTCTTTGTGAAAGCTGTTTATCATCAGATCACAAACAAAACCAGTCATAAGCAACACGGGTAAATACATTTTTCTTTTATGGCAAAAATCACAAGAATATTTAGCAAATTTCTGACTGCAACTATGAAAGCTTCATTTTTGATTGGTGGTATGCATTGCTAAAGACTTAATTTGAACAACTTTAAAGGCGATTTTCTCAATATTTAGATTTTTTAATTTTTTTTGCACTCTCAGATTCCAGATGTTCAAATAGATTTCAGATGATAAATCTAAATTTAAAACCCTTATGACTGGTTTTGTGGTCCAGGGTCACAAATATGCAAAGTATTTTGTGTCACAATGAAAATGAAAAACATTTTTTCATCACCTATAAGTTTGTGTTTGACGGTCACACTGGGAACTCAAATAACTTTGATCTTGGGAAGCATGAATCTTCATTAGACAGTATTGCTTGCCTTTTATAATTTGGGAGATACTTGGAATTACATTAATTAAAAAGAAACTACGGCAGTAGTAGGTTTAGAAACTGAGAATGCCACTGTGTACACTGACATATTCCAAGGAATGGTAAACAAATGGTATGGGATACACCCAAAAACATGGTATTACCATAGTACAAATCTGGTTGAGCCATGTTTTATAGAGAACTGTGGTTGTACCATTACAATTATTTAGTACTATGAGGTTGGATGTACGGTCACTAGTATACACTTAAAGTGCAGTTGATTTGTAAAGTCTATAGCTCGCGTAAAAGTTAGCCGGTCATGTCTAAGCGCAGTATGTATGTTTAGTATGCAGTGGGTCAACATGCATGACCTATACGTAGGCTATATATAACACAAGCTATATGCTCTAGAGGACATTTTGTTCAAATCTCCACAAACCTGCAGTTTACACGATGTTCTAACTAATTAATTAAAGGCCTAATCACTGAAGTTAACGCAAAGTTTGTTGTTAGTACACTTACCCTTATCCCCTTCACGAAAGTTACCCCCTCCTCATCCTCACCATCGCCGAAGGAAACGTGGCGTGAGCTGCCATTGCCCCCCATTAGTTCGACGATCTACTGTTTATCTATACAGATTAACGCGATAATTATTGAAACAGAACAGATAAAAAGATTTTTCTTAAGGCCCGGGATGTTCAGAATGGGCTTCGACCAAAAGCGCGTGTTTGCCTCAGCCCTTCCCTCTCTCTCGCGCCCCGCGGTCATTTAAACCGCCAGTTATTTCTGTCAGCTAATAAATGTTTACAATTATTAATAAAGGTTATCTATTCATATGTATGAGAGCATACATGCTTTATTAACGTTTTGAAGTACTTGAAATTGAAATTAGCCGCTTTTTCGTGGTATTAAATACTTGGGGGTGTGGCTAACAGTACCATACATTAATAATACATGAGGCGATTATTATTATTCAAAGTGTTTATTTTATTTTTTTTTTATTCTGTACTAAATATATATAAAGCTTACTCTTTTTGAGCAATATTATTAAATCGTTTTAATTTTAAAATATTTACATTGTATTTTGGCGGAAAATATGGTTAATATTAGTTAATTTAATATAAAGTTAATTTTCACAACTCAATAAAGTCAATATCTGGGAGTATATAAGCTTAAGCAAAAAATGTTAAAAAATTGTCCTGCCTAAAATGTAAATGTACAATTGAGAACCCACCTTTTTTAACACAATCTCATTAAATAGAGAGTACTAAGAAAATAATTGATGTATTTTGGTGGAAAGATTAAATTTTGTACGGTGCAAATTCACGACACAATACATTACCTGTAGAAAAACCCTGGGTATTCTCAATCCGGCAGACACAGGACTGTACTTTTAATGTCAATAAAGGTCATACAATTAATAGAAAATTAAGAGAAATTGATTAATCCTAGAAATTATGAAGTTTGAATGAACAGTCAATACACACAGAAAATGCAAATGATTGAAAGAACTGCACAAAAGGCATGATTTTCTTCAGTTTATGAGGTCTGTTTGTGTTAGCTGATAAAAATGAAAAAAAAAAATCTTACAAAAATAATCACTGCCAAATTACAAATTCTAGCCTCATGAACACAAGATATTTTCTACTATATTGCCAGTAGTTTTCTATAGTATTGCTTTAGCTCAGCCCGAAACTCACCTGAAACATTGTGATACACTGTAATGACTACAACTTAAAAAGCTTATGCATTATCGTTTGGTAGCCTGTCTTTATTATTTCACCTGAACAAAGACACATGTAAGAGGGCCAACTAAAAGTGTGTTTTAAGCATTTTCTAGAAATTCCTAAAAAATGGAGATGAAATAAATACATTAACCTGTTGTGAACATTGACACATTATGAAAAATAGCTGCAAGTCCGGATTAGAAATCTACCAAAAAAAAAGTACTATTACTTTAGCTTTAATGTGCGAAGAAGCAGATATGAAGTAAATATGGTGCCAGGAACAATTTCTGCAAAAACAGATACTGAAAACAGGTCAGACGTTGTAAAATCCTACAGGCAAGTGCTCTAACAAACTCGCACACACACCTGGCCCAAATGCAGCTCATAAAATTGGCCCAAATGCACCACAAGCACTCATCCATTCACAGTGAATAACTTAAAAATGAATAATGATGGGACACACATCAACAAAACACACTCGCACAAAGCTAAAGAGGTATTACAGTTCCTTTACATACATACTATAAAAGCTGCTTTCCATCACATAATAAAAAAAAAAATAAGGCAGAGTTTAAATCTAAAAAATTCTAACAGTTTTGACTTTATATATCACAATTCTGAGCATATCTCTCACATTTCTGACAAAAGAGGCATAACTGAGAGAGATAAACTCAGAACTGTGAGTCGCAATTACTCATTTAATTTTATATTCTGTGGCGTAAAATGGCCTTCCATAAATTTACTCTGCCTTCTTGTCAGCTTTCTTTCCTTTCAGTGCCACACGAATGCTGGACCACACTTCTGTGTAGAGCAGCGTTCCCAGGAACACCACAGCCGTGCCGACCCAGTGCCAGGCTGTGAAGGGATTACGGAAGTACAGGATGGAAATAATGAGGCTCAGGAATTTGCGAAGCGTCACCACCAGTGTAACTGTGAGCGAAGCGCACTCCGTGGTCAGAATGAACACGCCGCGGATGCACACATATCTGAGATATCTGGCTAAGGATGACTTACAATGAAATGTATGTGACCTGGAGCACAAAAGCAGTCATGAGTAGCACGGGAATATTTGTAGCAATAGCCAATGATATGTGTCAAAATTATGAATGTTTATTTTATGCCAAAAATCATTAAGTACAGATCACATTCAGTAAATTTCCAACCATAAATATATCAAATTGCAGTTTTTGTTTTGCAATACGCAATATGCAACTTTAAAGGCTTATTATATTGATTTTTTTTGCACCCTCAGATTCCAGATTTTCAAATAATTGTATTTTGGCCAAATATTGTCTGATTCTAACACATACATCAACAGAATTTCAGATTATGTATAAATCTCAATTTAAAAGAAAAAACTGACCCAGGGTCACATATTCTGACTTTAGACAGGTTTCTTAGCATGTTTTTCTAAAGCTCTGTCCAATAAAAGGCCATATGAAAAATGTGGATTTGACACAAATGAAAGGATACTGGGTGATGACGTTCATCAGTAGGTATAACCACATGACTGGCACAGACTGACCAATCACAGGGATTTCCACTGGAGCTTTGAGAGAAAGTCATGGTTTGTCATTTTCAACTGAAAGCCTATATACCATGCAAACATTTGGGGTTTTGAAAGAAGTCAGTACTTTCATTCAATCAGGAAATTATCAAATCAATATTTCTGTTTCAAATAAACTTTCGATTAATCAAAAAAATTATCTGTAGCATTGTTTTTATCATTGATAATGTTTCTTAAACACCAAATCTGAAGGACTGAAGTAATGATCAGAGGAATAAATTACATTTCAAATGAATATTATGGAAGCCCGTTTCTGACATGGAATTAAAAAAAAACAATTATATATAAATATATATATTTTTTTAATCCTGTGGCAGAAATGAGCTTCCACAGAAAACAGTTATTTTAAATTGCAATAATATTTTCCTGTTTATACCATATTTTTGGTCAAATAAATGCAACCAAGCATAGTAAGCATTATTTGAAAAAGAAACAAATTTTTTTTTTTAAACCTTACAGGCCCCAAAAGTTTGAGCGGTGATGATTAATTTGCTATATTTAAAAGGTGCCATAGAATGCATTGAGAGAATATTGTAAATTGTTCTCTGATATGTACATAGAAGGTATGTAGCTTAGGT
>JAUMHQ010000094.1:1949768-1962745 GCA_032361165.1 Enteromius paludinosus | reverse complement strand
ATATTTTTTTTTTTTTTTTTTTTGGTGGCACTAAAGCTCCGTCGTAATTTTTAAATGCATGAATTACAATTTTTTTTTTTTACTTCTCACAGGATTTTTTTTGGTTGCTGGTTAGTCAAATCACATCAAAAGCGTTAGTGACCCTTCGCCACGGATGTCATCTCAATGATGAAGGGAAGGGGAGTGAGTACAGACCTGAAGACGGCACTTGACCAAATCGAGGGGCACGACGGCCGTGTGCGTAATACCACAGCTCAAGATGCCCCCGAACCCGCAGAGCGCGTAGTATTTGTTGGAGCCGAACTCGCAGCTATCGCCTGACTCTGTGACGTGAGGGAACACACACACACATGCTCATGCATCACAACACGACACTTAACATGCTGATGAGGGGTTGCACTGGGGTCAGCTCACACACGGACACACTCGGGTGACTCCGGCTAACACACACGGACCTGCAATCGGCACTTGACCAGGTCGAGGGGCACCACAGCCGTGTGTGTGGTGCCACAGCTGAGGATTCCTCCGAAGCCACAGAGGATGAAGTATTTCTGTGAGCCGAACTCACAGCTGTCTCCCTCTGAGGAGAAACACGGAATCACATTCATCCACACACAGTCCGAGTTGCTTGCTCGAGGGTTAGTGGAAAACCAACTAATAGGACTGTAAAGGTCGACTTTTCTCCTGCTATCAGACCAGGTGCCATGAGTTTGCCAGATGTTTATAATACATTAGATACAACGGACTTTAAATATAAGCATCTGTGTCTGAGGAACCCCCCATCCTAAGATCTAAAAAAGCAGTGACTAATTAATTTACGTAAAGGAGAGGCAATGATAAAACATCTATTAAAATTTACGATTAGATGTTGGGCAAGCCACTGAACGATACACGACACCGGACCTTGGACGCGTTCCTCAAACTAAGGGCCAATCAGAACGCGACTTGTTGAGAGCTGGACGACTTCCTGCGTCAGGGAGCCAATCAGATCGCGCCTCATTGAGAATAGCGGTACACACGCAGGTCATGTGCAGAATAGGACGCTTTAAATAAAGAACATCATGTCCCCTGACCGGATCGATAACATTTTAACTTGTCTGACACGTTTACTAATATCTGGTGCCTTAAAATGTTATATGGGTTACGTTATATGTTTACAACGCGTCCTTTGACTTTGTCCTTCATTGCCCTCCATGAACAAGGCCAGAAACTCACAGCAGCAAACTTAGCACACTAAAACGACTATTCAATGCAAAAACCTATAAACGCGATAAATGCAGGAACTGGCAGGACTAAAGGGAACTTCCTAATAATCTAAACTAAAGCTCGAGAGAATCTAACGTTAGTTAGCATAATGCTAACTAGCATTCTAACCTTTTATTCAACGTTCATAAGGTGTAATTTCCATCCTGAGCGCCGGGATATCCACATCAAGCGTTGATAAAGCAGTAAATGTGATGGGTTAGGGTGTTTTACATAATTATACCCCCATCTGTACACATTAAAACTGTATTTTTAAGCATGTAAATGGTGTTTTTTGGACTCCTGCTCATAGAAATGTATGGCGTGTGTTCTTACCGGCTACTGCGGCGGCTGCGAGCCTGCGCTTCTGTACGGGAGTGTTTCTCTCCGGCTCGTCGACTTTCTGCAGCGAGAACAACGGGGCGCTGAAGGGGTTCGCCCGGGCCAGCTGGGTCAGCGTGGTCGGATACATGTCTGATGGTAGACCTGAATGAAAAATCAACACTGGTTAGGCACGGAGCACATTTACAAACTACGTCTTTTACATACACGTCGAATAAAAAGTCGTTTGTCCTCTACGTCTCTCGCTTTCATTATCTGAATCTGTGGAGAGGTCAGCGGCCCGGCGCTCTTGAGTGAGTCGTCGCGATAAAAAAATACCACTTTAACACGTTAAAAGGCCATCATGTGAAGAAACCGCCAAATCATACTTCAAGCTGTGTGTGAAAACTAAGAAAAATGTTGTTAAGTTGGCGAAACTCTTACTTTAGTGAAGTTGTCGCAAAATGGCGCCTCCGTCCTCTCCTCTACCGGCTGCGCATAGAGACCGAGCGATGTGCGCGAGCGCCGGGAGCCTCCACCGGATAAAGGAAGCGACTGCGTCACTGCATGCCCCGCCCACTTTATTACAAATCCTACTATAGCGAAGTTTATGGGCCATGAATATTAATAAAGACTGCGATTTTTTTTTTTCATTTATTTATTTAAAACAGAGGGTGTACATAGTGTTATTAATAAACAATGAGCTATGAACAGTGTCAGTAATTACTTTTAAATTATTTTCAGTTTATTTTGTTATCTTTTTTATTTTTTTTCCTTTTTCTAAAAATATTTTGATGTATCTTACTATTTCTACTGCTATTATATATAGCAGTAAAATTAAAACGACATATCAAACGCAATAATTTTTCTTTACCTCAATTTTTTTTTTTTTTTTGAAATGTGAGATATTGTGTTACAAATTTCCCCTTTTCCAAAGAAAATATTTTCAAGTATATTACTACTACTACTATATCTATTTATTTCTAAAAAATAAAACGATGTATCAAATACAGTAGTCCTGCCAACGCATCTATTTATTCATGCTACATAATTTTATCATTTTAACTAGTGAAAAAACAAAGCTGGCACACTATAAGCTCCAAGAACGCAAAACAATTTAACATTGGACTTCACACAACGTAACATTTTGAGCTGACACATAGTAGGTCACACATACATAAAATTAAATGGTCTGTTAAACCAAATAAATTATTTTCAACCAAAATGCAGGGTTCTGAAAAACAATCACACATAGATCCTGTAGTACTATTTAGTATGATACTCATTTATCATTTTTACTATATATTTTTTTATATTATTACACTATTTTACACACACAATACTATTCCCTATTATTATCTCTTTTTAAGCTATTGATATTAATATAATAAAAAACCAACAATTAAAGATCAGTTAAGCCGTTCCGTCTCAGCCAATCAATTCGTCCGACTGGGTAACGTCACATTACGTAATTAATATTCACGCGCCAAGCCTTCGCCGTAGTAGAACGGGGCGGGGCTTTTCCGGCGTACATTACGCAAGAGATTCCATGCAACTCAAAGTCACCGTCTGCTGTCTTTGTAGTGTGATTGACGCATATTTACGTGCATGAATGTTGTACAGCAAATTATTGCTAAATATGCTGTACATATGTACATCTGAACAGGACTGATTATATGGTTAGTTAGCTCAAATGTGCAACAGAGTGTCTGAAGGTCAAACCCTCAAAGTAGAAATGACAGGAAACATTCCTGGGTAAATTTGCTGGAAAGTGTGTGTGTGTGTGTGTGTGTGTGTGTCCCTAAACTGACCTTGCTGTAAATAAACGGCAAGGAAGGGTCACCTCTGGGATTTCAATGGTCTTCTTTTATTTCACACAAGAATTGTACCGAGATAAATAATTCATACCATATGACCAGTTTTCCACAATTAGCTGCCTAAATACAAAGTGCAAACTGGACTTTTTTAACATTCGCTGCCTTCGACACAGAAGGACAAAACTAAGATGTTCATTAGTGGATTCGGTATGTCTACATTTTCACTGCATTTAAAAATTTTTTTTTTAATTTTAGAGAAGACATTAGAAAAATATTGCAGTTAAAAACTAAACAAGAGTAGCAAAATATAAAAAGAAACCCCTGTAAATGAATTCGTCCCAAATGTATTTCTCTGAATGAAATGAACAAATACTCAGTAAATACGTCCAGACTAGGTTTGTTTTAAAAAAATCACAGCACAGAAATGAATTCATAGTTGAGTCAGATGAATGCCGGTGTTTGAGCAATAACAGACGGTCTGGTTACAGTCAACAACAGGCAACAGGTGTCGGTGGACTCAATTCTCATTACGGGTTTTAAAATCGGCTATAATGCCACATTACATTATGAAAACATCACAAACACATTTAACAAGCCGCCATAATCTATTAAAAAGAAAAACAAAAAACAACAGACTGCCTCTCACCAGAAGTGCTTACTACATGAGACTTTCATAAGATCACATTTTCTTTCAAGCTCTGGATAGAAAAATAAATATTGATCCATACGTCTAGTACTAAAACCAAACATTATCTGAGGTGGTAGTTCAGCAGTTTGAAAATTGCAATGCTACAAATCATCAAAAACAAATGCTACTGGGTCAATCTCACGAAAACCGTCAATATGCAAAAGTCATATTTCAAATAGCAATTAGAAAAAAAAGTCACATTTCACCACAAAATCAACAGTATTTATTATTGTAAATACTTAAAATTAGTAAGTACTCAATTTTCATTACTTTAATGCAAAAACATATTTTTTTCTTTATTTAAATGTAAATTAAGTTTACACTGTGGCTGAACCGTTTATGCCCATTTAAAAAAATGCAATGATTAAATATACATATAGTTTTAAAAATCAGATTGCTTTCATTTTGTGCATAAATCATTTTCCCCATTACAGCAATGACATTTTTACAGTAAGGTGTTTTTTTTGCATTATGGTAATGCATAATATTTATTACAATGACTTTTTTTTTTTGCATTGCAGTAATGCGATTTTTTGAATTATGTTGTAAATCAGATTGAGATTTTTCGCATTATGTTAATGAGAAAAAAAAAGTTTTGCATTATGCATTGTATACACTGTAGTCAACATTTGAAGTGCATTAAAATAGTTCCATCAAAATTATCATAAAACAAAAACGCATTTTGGTTTTAGCTTTTAGGACAACTTTGATGAAAGGTTTCGATCCACTTCAAATGTTGACTAATGCATATATATATGAACACATACTTTTTGTTTTATGGTGAAACATGATCCACATAATTTCTGTGAGATTCACCCTATCATGCTAGAACAATTTTCTCACTCTCGTCTCATAAAAGCGACACTTCATAAAGTCAGATTCATCCATGCTAAAATAAAAACATTCAGCTTCAGGCTCCTTCTTCGAGCCCCGATGTGTTTAAAAACTAAATTGTGCTTGTGTTGGCCATGTCTTGGCACGTAACCTCTCGCTGTGATGCCACTGAGCAGAGAATGATCACTATGAGCCACTACACTTCTCTACGTCGTCTCGAATGCTACAAAACGATAAAATCACAAAGCAAGATCAAAACACACGATGCACACAGAGTTAAAGGCTACTTGAAACACGAGTCTATTCAGATGTGACTGCTAGGTCAAACTGCATTAACCAGAATCCCTCCCTCCCTCCCCGAACCCTGCTGGCGCGTAGCTCCGTAAAGCACTAGAAAATCAGTCTGACAGTAGATGCATGCTGAAGCTGGTTGAAGGAGCCACTCATTTGCCCTCGCCGGCCTTGGCTGGGCTTTCCGGGCTGATGTAATTGACGATGGGCGTGATGACATTGTCCTGGACATAGAGCTGGCAGGCGCTGATCTGATCAGCGGTGACGTTCTGGAAGGCATAATACAGAGATGCTGCCAGTGTGATGATGACCAGAAGCTTCAACCAGAAAGCAAACCAGTGGCGGGGTCTAGGACGGGTGGCCGGAGCTGCGCTGCGAACGTCCGTGATGGAGGACTTGGTCACTGTGTAAGTGTTCTGCTGCTGGAGGGGCTCCTCGGACCAGAGGTTCAGCGGCTTCACCGGACGGCCAGCTGCACCGTGGATCGGCCTCCGACACGTGGCCCTGTTCAGATATACAGTTTAATTAAAGAACTGATAACACAGCCCTGGAACATGCAAACATACCTAATATTAAAGAAACACTCTACTTTTTCTATGTCCAACTCCCCTAGAGTGGAGTTTTACCATTTTTTAATCCATTCAGACGATCTCTGGTTCTAGCGGTAGCACATAGTTTATTAGACCGTTAGCATCACACTCAAAAATAACCAAAGGTTAAATTTTTTCCCTATGTAAAAATGTACTTTTCTGTAGTTAAATTGTGTTTTAAGACAGATGGAAAATCATAGGCTGATATAGCTAAGGAACTATACTCTGATTCTGACGTAATAATAATAATAAAAAGGTTTTCTCTGCATATATTAAAAGCAGGACAGTACAGTAACATATGTTTGAAAGAAAGGGGAATGAGAAAAAGTAACGAGCTAAAACAAAAGAGGCACTATTTTTGAATCAGCACCCCAGACATAGTAAGAAACATCTATTTGATTGTATCCGCAATGACATTGTGTGACATTTAATGGAAACAGCATCTACTCACGTTATTCCGGTCGGTGTGGCAGGTTCATTGGGGAATATTTCCTTTAAAATATCTCCTCCATCCACAGCCGTCTCCTCCACCTGCTGCTGAATAGAAGAAAACTCAACTATTACAAAGCACAGCAGCATTAATTAAGACTCTACTATGATGTTTTAATATTTTTGTTCTTTACTTTAGTGCGCTGCCTGCTGCTGGTCCTGGTGGTGACCGGGGTCTTTCCTCTGCTCCGGACCGGCTTACTCACAACAGGAACTGGCTCTGGTACAGGATTAACTTCTGCTCATCAAATACAAAGCAAAACCATTTGAACAGAGACCTAATATAACCATAAATAATTCACTTTCAGTGCAACATTTAGAAAACTAAACTCTGTTTAATCTTTAGCAACTTCAACTGGACTAATTAAACGATTAAAATGTAGGAACAAATCAATATCAAAACTTCTCTTGGCAAAATATTATTAATTATTATTACATATTATCTCATATATGAGACAATACAGTGTATTTTTAGCATCTGCAACGTTCTGTTTTATATTCCAAACCCACCTATATAGCGCATTTATTTTCAACCATGCAAAGGCAAATAAATATATGTGCCAATTTAAGTTTCATTTTCACTTTTTTGTGATTTTATGAAATGTTTGGCATTTCTAATAGCCTAAATGTTGTGTAATGAATGCCACTACGCTTGTAGTGCTTATCATGGTTATAAATATTTGACATAATTTGTAGGGCTGTAACGATACACGATATGAAACCGAAATCGCAACACTCAGATCCACGATTCTGTGTCGCGGTGTGGTAAGGGTGCATCGGGACACACCCCGTGACTACCTTCAATTTCGCGCAGATGATATATCACGCGCGCGCAGTTTTGAAATGAGCTCGCGGCTCCCGTTTCTTTGCGTGTAGATCTGTTTTCCTCTGCCGTATGTGATTTATCAGAGCATCAGAGGTGCGCTTACGTATTACTGGCATAGATTTGCCGCCATAGATATGCGACCATTTTCGGTTGTCGATAACGAGGGATTCAAGTGTTTACTCCGTGTGCTCGAGCCCAGTTATCTATTACCAAGCCGGGCGCAAATTGTTTTAAAAATAGTTTTTTTCTCCCACCCCCACGAAAATAAATCGTGATACGAATCGAATCGTGGGTTTGGTGTATCGTTACAGCCCAAATAATTTGTGATGCAATAATAAAATGACATTTAATTGTGTTTTTTTTCCCTTTTTTTTAATCAACAATGCAGTTTTGAGCTTGTGGACTTTTAATCAGTAAAGACTTGTTTACTTAAACGTGCAAATGCAAAAAGCTTGTTTCGGTACCGATCACCCCTGTTTTACCTTCTTCTTTGTCGCTGTAATGATCTTCGCCTGAATGCGTGTTGCCGTTCTGGTTTCCATCTGCTTTGATGGTGACGGCCTCTGGGATGGTGGTCTCTGGTTCAGGCAGGCTGCTCTCCACCGGCGGCTGCTCCAGGAACTGCTGGAGCTTCTTCTCGTACACTTTACGTGTAGAGGCTGCGATGCACACAGAAAGAAAACAATCACACCCTCACAAATCTACAGATGCAGGACATTCATAGTGGGCACGAAATATTGACAAACACAATCTGACTGTAAAAAAAAAAAAGTGAAAACTCACCAACAATTGGCCCTGAATGGACTCCATACTTCATGAGCTGAACCTTCAACTCTTCATCAGTCAAGCCAGAGATGTCGTTCTCCTCCGGCCGAACTCTGTCTGTCTTCCTTGTGGCTTTCTAAAGATTTCAGGATTATGAAAAGCAAAATGCATGCAATAATTTTAATTTCCTTCCATTTCTGCCTACTAAGAAATTCACAGAAAAGCTCCTCCGTGTATGAAATGTTTAAATGTAAAATAACATTTTAAAATGACTTAAGTCACAATAAATATCAAGTATCAAGTGCTATTTCATATAAAGTTTAAAAAGAAGAAACCATGTTTTATTGTGTTAGTGGAATTATATTATATACATATAGCTATAAAATACATAAAACATAAAATTTGTGTTATTATTTAGCAATTCCACTCTAAAACGACGTCTCTCACACATGTATGAGATTATACAGAAGCATGCTAATCAGTGTAAATGATTCGTGTTGGCGCTCACCTTCCCCGAGCGGCTCCGGTTGGACAGCAGCGGCGCTGTCGTCTCCTCGTCGCTGGAGAAAGTGTCTGGAGCGGGAGCTGAGATGTTCTTCTTGTTGAGCACCGTCAGGTTCTTCAGATACAGCTGAACATACACGTCTTTCTTGCTGTCCGCGCTGGGCAGAGGCACGTTATTGGCCAGTAACTCGCTCTTCAGTTTCTCTTTCGTGAGCAGCGCCGGATCCTCGTGAAATTGCGCCATGCTTGAGCGATATAAAACACGGGTTATTACTAACAAAACGCAAGTACAGGTATTTCCTTTTCACTTTTAAAAGCGGAGCGGTGTGTTTGTGCAAGTACCCGAAGGAGAATAAATGAAAATAAAAGCGCGCGACTCTTGTCTCGCGTTGTTGACACCCGTCAAACCGGCTCGCGCCTTCCGTTTGAATGGATTTTACGACAAACACAGCTATCTTTTACATCCAAAAAAATATTTTTTGGAAGATTGTACATCGAAGCGTGCGGTTAAATAAAGACAGCGCAGCTAAAACGCGTAAACTAACCGTTTTGCGAAACGCGGATAAAAGTAGAAATAGCTCGACGGCTCGGTGCGCGCCCGCCTAGGAACTGGCACTGTGGAACAAAGCTCAACGCTCATTGGTCGAATGGGTTAAGTAAGGCGTTCTCTCATTGGTGGACAAGGAAGAGTGACAGACGCTGGCCCAAAACAAAGAGGCCGACACAGCGCGACAGCTGCGGATGCAACACACACACTTTATTTTTTTTAGCAGGTTTCTTCACAATAAACCATAGTTTTATGTGGAAAAAGAATGAGAAAAGCTCATTATGAGTTCAGTTAAACAGCAAAAGGTAAAGCTAGGGATTTGAATTTAATTCCTTCATAATAAAAGACTACAATGCAAAGTGGGGGAGGGGTATGTTATAATTACTAGTAAACATCACGGTGCATGATTAATAATATTTCGTATTATGGTTTTAAAAATCTTACAATTATTGATGTAATCACATGCTTTAACCTGGTAAAGCCTATAATATCACATTTGATCAATTAATTTGTAAGGGATCTAAATTATCAACAGTAAAAGTTTTACTTGACTCACTTGTGAGTTGTGACTAATATGTTTAAGTAAAAGATCTAACAGTATAATTGTAAAAATGTCCACTTTTAGGTTGTGTGTGTGTGTTTTAGACAAATAAAAAAAAACTAGTTTAATCATGATTAATTGAAGAAGAAATAATTACTTAATTATTTTAAATTGAATGACAGCACTAATATTTATACTAATATATTTTAGAGTTAAGGGAAAGGAATGTATTACCTGCCTTGCCTTACTTCCTAAAAAGTTAACTAATTACATTACTCAAAGAATGTACTGTTCAGCATTACTTTTGTGTTAAAATTTAAATCTCAGATCAGTGCTTGTTTGTTTGTTTTTAATAGAAAAAGTTGCATTTTAGCATATTATTAGTACTTCATATTCCACATACCCAATATCTAATCTACCTTAACTATTAATATGCAGCAAATTAGTAGTTTACTAATCAGAAGTTTGAATATCAGTCTGTTTCCAATTGCAATAATACATGCTGCCTTAAAACGTTGAAATGCAAAAACACATGGTAAAAATCAATCATTATATTGTGGAAGAGCAAGTTAATACAGAGCAAGTACAGCATAGCATCCTAAAGATGGCAGCATAAGCCTTATTAGACCTGCGGGCTCTACTGTCCAGGACAGACGCATAAGGTCAAATGGACTGTATTTAGCAGCAAATCCGGTACAAATCTGTTCTTGTGGTATGACACACACGGAGAAGTGCACTGAAAGGCAAACACAGATGAAATGCACATGTAAGGCCACTAATAATATCAGTGAGGATGTACACATTGATTTTGAGATTTCACAAAGCCTCAAAGTCAACATGAAATCAAAATGGATGGCATTTATTTTTTTATAATGCACATGCCTGATCTTATTGTCAAAATGTTATTCTAAAGAAATAACAAGCGTCTCTGTGTTCTTTCCCTTGCTCTTTTCCACTGACACCAGCAAGCCCTTATTGTCGATTCCCTCCCAACCATGCAAGCAGTTATCAACAAAATCACCCTGTATTATTAAATCTTTAGAGGCATTCAGTGAGCTGTAAGAGTAAGACTTTGAAACAATAAAGTTTAAAGGAAAAGTTCAGCCAAGATAAACGGCTGATAAAAACCACCCCAGTCCATCAACTCCATCATTAAGATCTTTTTAACTTTAAAACACCATAATAATGCTTCCTCCATGGAAAAAGTCTATTTCAGTTGTCCTCTCGTATCAAAATCCACTAACATATTTGACCAGAACTGTTTTTTGCTTGTAAAAGGTGCTTGATCTGGGTATATCTTCTCTTGAATCAAACAAAACCACTTTTTCACTTTCGTTTAACTGTCTTAATGATGAATTTTATCATCTTTTCACTTCTCAAGACTTTAATTGCTGTGGATTACTCGTGGATCATTGTGATGTGTTTTTATCAGCTGTTTGGACTCTCATTCTGACGGCACCCATTCACATCCATTGGTGAGCAAGTGAAGTAATGTTGCGTTTCTCCAAATCTGATAAAGAAACAAACTCATCCACATCTCGGATGGCCTGAGGCTGAGTAAATGTTCAGCAAATTTTCATTTCGGGGGGAACTACTTCTTTAAAACACGGCGGCCCATTCAAGACTTTCCAATCAATCTTTTTTTATTCTTTGTCCAAATATCTCTTGGACTGATCTGGGATACATTCCACTCATCTCAGATTCACGGCCTCCACACGCGTAATGAACCTGAGCTTGTGTGCCGGTGTGGATGTAGGTGTTGGTTTTGACCACTGTCTGGTCTTCCAGGATTCCAGCTCGGTGTGGTTTTAGGGCACCCTGGATCTCCGTCGTGGGAGCTGGTGATTTCGCCCCGCACTTATGTTTCTGGGATATAGCTGAATTATGGCAACGGTGCCCAAAACCACACAGATTTTAACGCTTAATCTTCAGTTAAAGCTTTCCAAGAGAGGTCTGCCAGTGAAAAGCAGAGAGGGAAACTTTGAAAATGTTGAGCTCTTAAGAAACACCCTTTCTGTCTTTATTGTATTTCATTTATACAGAAAACATTCCTCCGGCCAAGCACCACATAAAAGTGTCTTTTAAAGCATAACAGTGGTGCCCTCAGGAAAGGGATCTGAGAGAAACTAAGCAATTATCAACATCGGGGTGTATAAAAGTGGTTTTGAAAAAGGAATGCAGGGTAAACTGTAGCAGGGTGATGACATGTTCAAACGGATAAACTGTCCAAGCGTGTACGTTTTCCAAATCCAACAATCTTCGAATTATATTTATTGTACATTTTTGTTTAATGATGGAATATGAGAATGCTTATGCATTGTGAACGTTGCAGTAACAGCCTCTGCAAGATGGCAGTCATATTTTAAGGTGTCTGTTTAATGTCAACATGTTATAAGGTTTCAGTGACCAAAATATGATTATATTGGAGCGCAGTGTCTTTTTATAAGCTTTACATTGGCAGTGGTTCGAGAGCATCCTGACAACAAGAACTGAATGCTCAGCGATCCCCAAAAAGTTGCATGTAAAATGACAATTAAACACACCTAGTCCAAGTACACACTGAGAGAGTGTACACACCAGTACCTTTCAACATGAAGCTTAACCCGTCCATCACACAACCAATGTCAGCATATGTGAAAACTGAAATTTTCATATGGTTTGTGGTTTATAACCATATTTTAACATAGAATGCCTTCTCAATGAATTATTTGAGAGGTACTTTTAAAATATTTGGGTTCTAATCTTTAAGTTGAAGTGTGTGATTTTTCTATGTTAATATGCAGAGACGTCTATAAGTAAGCCATTTGTAGGTTGAAGGGTAAACACTGTGGAGCTTTCAAAACATTGCTCTGTTTATTTGAGCATCTCAACCATTTCATCACAGCAACCCTGACTCGACCAATGCTGAGGTGGACTATCTGTAAATTATATACAAACAGTTGCAATTCAATCATCTGCAATTAAACTCAGTAGAGTAGAGTAGAGTTTCCGCCACTGTATGAAAAATAAAAAAAGGTTATTGCGACTTTTTATCTCACAATTCTGACTTTTTTTCTCAGAATTGCAAGATATTAAGTCAGAATTGCGAGATATAAAGTCAGAATTGCGAGATATAAAGTCAGAATTGCGAGATATAAAGTCACAATTGTGAGTTATTAAGTCAGAATCGCAAGATATAAAGTCGCAATTGCGAGTTATTAAGTCAGAATTGCGAGTTATTAAGTCAGAATTGCGAGATATAAAGTCACAATTGTGAGTTATTAAGTCAGAATCACAAGATATAAAGTCGCAATTGTGAGTTAAGTCAGAATTGCGAGTTATTAAGTCAGAATTGCGAGATATAAAGTCAGAATTGTGAGTTAAGTCAGAATCACAAGATATAAAGTCGCAATTGCGAGATATAAAGTCAGAATTGCGAGTTATTAAGTCAGAATTGTGAGTTATTAAGTCAGAATTGCGAGTTATTAAGTCAGAATGGCGAGATATAAAGTCAGAATTGCGAGTTATTAAGTCAGAATTGCG
>JAUMHQ010000094.1:1907544-1921958 GCA_032361165.1 Enteromius paludinosus | reverse complement strand
ACAACCGAAAATGGTTGCATATCTATGGCGGCAAATCTATGCCAGTAATACGCGAGCGCACCACTGATGCTGGCGCGGTAAATCACATACGCCAGAGGAAAACACATCTACACACAAAGAAACGGGAGCCGCGAGCTCATTTCAAAACCGTGCAGAAAATGTCATCTGCGCGCAATTCAAGGTAGTCACGGGGTGTGTCGCGATGCACCCTTATCACACCTCGGCACAGGATCGTGGATCTGAGTGTCACGATTTCGGTTTCATATCGTGTATGGTTACAGCCCTATGATCCATTGACAATAGCCCAATTAAAGAAAACAGATGCAGCTGGTTTAACAATGCAATGTACCAAAAGCAGCTTAAACTAGCAGCCATCACAGCCATTTGAAATGTTTAATTAAACTGCAAACCTTAGTAAATCATCTTGCGCAATCGGTTTAAATACCCCGCTAAATATGTTGCATTTGAAACAGAAACTCCTACAAATGTAGCGAATTCAAATGTCAACGCAAGGAAATAAACGTCTATAAAACAGTGTGCATTACGTCTAAATTAAATCATAAATCAAATATAATTTTGCTTAATAAGAACAGCCAAATCGCCGATCACATAGATTGTCTTCAAAAACATATGAGACGCAGTGAGAAGGAATAAACCTCCACAAAAAAAACTGTTAACTTTGCATGGGTTCCACGCAGTCGTATTTGTCCGTCTAAAACCGTGCTGAATTTGCGTTCTGTGCCATGGATGACGCACACCTAACATTTGAATGTACCATTTCTGCATTCAGATGTTTATTTTTAATTTCACTAATATTCATTATTTTTATTAATAATCTGACAGGCACAGCACTCAGTTCAGAATCTGTGTGTGTCAGTCATATCATGTGCCTATATCGCATACTATATCGAACATATATATTTTTATACACTCACATTTCAAATTCTAATAGCCTCCCAATAACTAGCTGTCTATATGAACAGTGTCACTCACCAGATCTCAATCATGGTCAAGCCCGGTTTGATCCAGCTCATGACGTATTTCCTGACCTGCCGGTGGGCCTCGGCGGCCTGTCTGAAGTCATTCCACATCTCCTCATTAGCCTGATCCAAACATTTCTTCTCCTCGTTGCTCATCCGCCATGCAGCAGTACGTCTGTGTGAAATAAAGCACATCCACTATGACGTGTGCAAGTGTTTTTAGAGTGTGTAAATAAACAGCTGCTGTCTTACCCATCTTGCATCGGTGGATATTCACATTCCTGGCCCTTGGCATAAACTCCACTGGTGTATAGCTCACAGATGGGGATAGATGGAGGATCTGTTTGGACTTTGGCTGAAAGAGAACGAAGGAAGGCCTTTTTTTCAAAATGCAAGTAATTAAAAAAAAACATTATTTTGATTTATATGCTGGGGGACGCAGGGGGAATTTAAACAATTACTCACGTCCTTTCTTCTTCTTCTTCTTCTTCTTTTTCTTTCCGGCTGAATCTCCTTCCTCGCCATCTGCCAAACAGGAATTTCACAATATCAGTACATAAACAAAACATGTGCTGTCGTGGACGTCTTTAGTAATTAACTTCAGACAAACCCTCTTCTGGCTCGTCCTCTTTATCTTGCTCTTCTAAAGTTTGCTGCTCCAGTTGATTTGCCACTTTGGTGATGACAGGCTCTCCTTCACCCTCATGGTTTCCTATGAATAATAGTACAGGGAATTTGACGCAGATATCACAGCCATAAAACACATAGGGGCATCACGCACGTGCAGTCTTATAACAACATTACACAACTGCCACGAGCTCGACAGGCTAACGCTAGTTAAACGCTTCAACCAGGCATTAACTCAACACTCCAGCGCACAAACTTAACACTAAGCTCTTTTAAAATGCTTTTAAACGAACGTCCTTTAAATTATTTATCAGATTTAACGAGATCTCATCGGGTTGTCAGTTAAAGCTGGGCCTCGCGTGCGTCTTTATTACCAACGGCTCCCGCTTTTCCCTTCTTCTTCTTCTTTTTCTTCTTCTTCCCGGCCTCGTCGGCGGGATCCGCGGCCTCTTTGGGAAAATGAGAGTCTCCGTTGGGTAAAATCTGCTTTTGTGCAGCTGCGGACTGCAGCTCCTGCGTTTGCTCGTCTGCCATGATGTGACCGCGCAAGGGATTGTGGGTGAAGCGTACATCATGCGCGGCGGGATCCCCGTGCGTTCGGCTGGATGGACCTTTTTACTCGAAAGAAGGTCCAACCGACTGAACCCATCCTGATCCCGCAAGGGGTATGCATAAATTAAAACAAACCAAGGGCGTATAGGTTTAATTTTGTCAAAAACATATGGCGAAAAAGGTATGTGTTTACATACATTCTACACAAATCTAGAAACATACCTATTCAGGTGAGGTAACCACTAACTAGTGAAACACTTAAAATACATCATAAACATATATTTATTTGTTAAAATGAACAAACACAACATTATTGCTTGGGACAGGTGTCCCTACACTGTAAAAAAATGGCTATGATTTTAACGGTTAAAAAAACTGTAAAAATGCTACGGTAAAAAAATCGTAAACTGACATTCCCAGAATTCCCTGCATTGCAATTCAAATTTAGTTTTTTCTTTGAAAGAAGAAATTTTTTATTCATTAGTTATATTTATTAGGGTTGTATGTTACATGTAATGCTTTAAATGAATGTTTATTGCATATTTCAGTTTAATGAGTCATCAATGACACTGAGCTCATATGTTCATATTTAAAAGCGGCTTTGGTTCATCAAGTGACTTTTTTATCTCCACCTGCATTTGGTGCTCATTAGTTTATTTCAAAGCTACAAAACTGATTTCAGTACTTTAATAGCTTGTTATATTAATATTGTTTCAGTTTATGAAATTACGGTATTTAACTATAATTTTAACTTAAAACTGTAAAACCGTATTTTTTACGGTCACATTCCGGCAACCACAGCTACCATTTTTTTACCGTAAATTTTACTGATTTTTTTTACAGTGTAATAAACGTTATGCCCTTGGTAAAACCCATATTTATCGCTTATGAATTTTAAATGCGTATTTAAATGAATTTTTAATTGTAAATAAATTGTTTACTTATTTCATAATAAATAAGTGGCACGACGATGGAATCTTTTATTAGACGCCCCCTTTTGAAATAATGAGCACATAATTATATAATACATAATTATATAACACCGTTACGCCTATACCTAACAGTAACAATGAGGAAGATGCTCCAGGAAACAGTTATATTTTATTTTCAATTTTATTGTGCTATTGGGGATGCAGAAGTGAACATTTTTAAAATCAAAAACATCGTTTATTTGTATAACTAACTAACTCAATCTCCAGCTCAAATTCGAGGAAGTTATTAAAAGTGTGGACTTCGCGCGGTCAAATTGGTTCCCATAGCAACTGACGTCATCCAGGAAGCGGAAGCGCAGTGCTTCGACCAAAGTTTGTTTAGCCTGTTGGCTAATAACAGCAAAGCTTTAGGCGTTTAACTTGGATTTTATGAAACAATAGTAATATTAAGCGACTTTATTATAGTTTGAAGTTAAAGTACTAGGCGTGCTGAAAAGAAAACAACAACACAGCTGGTAATGGGGGGGACATCGAGCAAGTTACCGAAAGACCTTCTGTCAGAGTATCAGGTGAGACACGTAGATAGATAATTGGATAGATAGATGGTATCAAATAAAAATAAACAAACAACAACAAATATTCATATATATATATATATATTTGCTTACACAGGAGCTCACATTCCTCACAAAGCAAGAAATCTTACTGTAAGTAAAGCCACGATACACTCACACGTGACGTCATTTAAAAGTTATTTTCTGTTATGTTCAGTGTGTTTATTATTTTGTGTTCATGTGACGTAACGTTATAGCAATAAACCTTGATTTATAGCAGGGTTATTTTATTATTAATAGTAAAGTATTATTTATATTTTTCATTATATTTTTAGTTGAAGTGTCATTTTTATTAAAGTATTTTCCGTATCTGTAGTGATTAAACATAATTTCTATTTAACTCTCATTTATTTTTATTTCCGTTTTATTTTTAACTTTAGTACTTTGCCTTTTCCTTTTTAGTTGCCAATTCATTTCTAATTTTCCTTTTTAAAGTTTTCTTCTAACATCAATATTTTATTTTAACTTCAGTTACGAACACTTATTTTTCTTTTTAATATTGCACGGTACATTTTGCCTGTGCATTCCCTGTAAAGTGGATTTGTTGTTGTAATAGTAGCTGAACTACACAAATGTACAGTAGTCAATTACTGAAACTATATATTAACTAATACTTAAAGAGTTAACACGTGTTTTAACCCTTTTTGGGCGAGTAATTCATGACAGAATTGGGTGAACTATGTCTTATATATAAAATATTTGAATGTCATTACATTATAGACTTTTGGGGCTCATCATCCATGTGTTTGTTTAGGGCGCACAAAATATTCTCTGAACTGCAGGAGAGAGAAAATGGACCGTACGGCTCCAGGGTGTCCATGGACAAGGTCCTCACACTTCCTGAACTGAAGGTAACAGATAAAGGCGTTTAACCCACCCAAGTGCACACACACACAGCAGTGAGAAGTGATCAAGCACACACACACCGTGAACACACACCCGGAGCAGTGATATATTGTGACTTTTGTATACATTCTGACTATATTCTGTGTCACAGTCTAACCCCTTCAGGAAAAGGATTTGTCACGTCTTCTCCACCTCTGACATGAAGGATGGCAGCTTGAGCTTTGAGGATTTCCTGGACCTCTTGAGTGCCTTCAGCGATTCGGCCACCCTGGAAATCAAGTCCCACTACGCTTTCCGAATCTTTGGTAGTAGATGTAGTATATGTAACCGTCTCAGTGTTGACGGTTAACACAATAGCACTCATTGTAAACACTTCTTCTGCTGCAGACTTTGACGATGACGGGACCCTTGACTGTAGAGACCTGGAGAAGCTGGTGAACTCTCTGACCGGCGAGACGGACGACACCCGTCTGACCGGAGAGGAGATGAAACAGCTCATAAGCAATGTGAGTGTGGTGGTGGAGATGCATCACATCAGTGACAGACATCTGACAGATTCACTAATGTAAACACATGTAACTGTGCAGATCCTGGAGGAGTCGGACATTGATAAGGACGGCACAGTCAATCTCTCAGAATTTCAGCATGTCATCTCCAGATCTCCAGATTTTGTCAGGTGACAGATTTTTGCTTTTTATTTAAAAAAAAAGTGCAAAACTGGGCAGTTGACAAACATATAGATAGATGCCTTCAGTCTAATTAAGTTTCACCTGAGAATGTTTACTGTACAATTTCGTTATGTTTATTTTTTCTTATTGAACCGTTGAGAAATGTCAGTGTATTAGATTATTATAATCATATTAGTTTAAGTACTTTTGTTAAATGTCATGAGTTTTCTAGATAGCTTTCATAAATGTAATTATTAAATGATTTAAATAGTTTTATTTCAGTCTTAGTAAGTGTAGTATTTCAACTTGATAGCTTGACTTACAAATTTAGCTGACGATAAATTATTTAAAATCATTTTTAGAATTAGCTCTCGATATTTTCAGTTTATATTTTTTCCCTAGGAATTGTTTTTTTTTATATTAGTTTTATAATTATTTATATATATATCTTTGCTATATATAATGTTTTTATTTATATTTTAATATTAATGATTTCAGGTTTTTTTTTCAATTTTATTATTAATTTTCAATTGTTTTACGTTTAGTAATAATAATATAATTTATTAATATTTTTAATTTTTATATAAATTTCTAATTTTAGTTTAGGTGTAAGTAATGCTAAGTTCTTTTGATATTCTTACATAGCTTTATTTAATAATTTATCATTATGAGTCATAATTGCAGTTTAAATTTTAATAATTGTAGTACTTATTTTTGTAGCTTATTTAGTAAAGTTAGTTGCCTGGGCAACATTTGTCATTTTCATTTATGTTTCTCATCTAATATTTATATTTTATTTTCCTTACATGACTAAATTACATTTCCCATCATTCTTTGTTGCAGCACAATAATTATAAATTGCATAAAGCATGAATTATACACCTCATTCACTCATTGCACTTTATAGTGTTGAATTATATTGAGCCGAAAAAATTATGAAATTGCCCAAAAATACACATTTATTCTGACTAAAATAAATCATAATTACAACTTCCTATCAAATAAGTGTGAACTTCCTAAGAAGACTTTCTCCACATTGACCGAGCACCTTCTTTTGCAGTTCATTCAAGATTGTGTTGTGAAGTCTACACGGAACTGAAGCTGCTTTCCAGTCCGGATTATTCACCTGCGCCTTGACCTGTCAGTAATGTAGCGTCCCAATTGTGAATGTATTTTCTTATTCAGTATTTCTACCATTTATATATGTTTGAAAACATTTTTACTTACTCTGTTTAAAATAAATAATCTACTTTCTATCCTGTGTTTTGGAACACATATTTGTATCTAATTTAATAAACTCTAATTCTGCAACTTTGACATGCCTGTGTTTATACGACCCTCTGAAAGAGTCTATTCCGGTCAGGATGGAGGTTGTTCTTTTGGCACAGCGGACACAAAAGTGTTCCATAACCCACAAACAACATCCTTAACACACATCCGATGGCTAGGGAAGTAGTCCACCAGTGTTGGCTCATCGGTGCTATTTTCAGTGCCATGTCCCAGCTGTCCATAATGGCCTAATAAATTGACACAGACAGAGAAAAGGCAACTTTTAGCACTTTTGAAATAAGTTACTACACTTTACCTTTCAACAGCTTGGGTTGAGTATCATTTTTATTTAGAAATAAATAAATTAAAGGAACAGCTCATTCCAAATTGCTGAAAATGTACTCAACTCTCAGGCCACGCAAGGTGTACATGGTTTGGTTTCTTTTAAGGGAGCAGGTTTGGAGAAATGTACAATTGCTTGACCAATGGAAGTGAATGAGAGTCCAAACAGCTGATAAAAACATCACAATAATCCACACCGCTCCAGTCCAATCCGTTAATGACTTGTGAAGAGAAAAGATGTGTGTTTGTAAAAATACATAATGTTTTTGACTTCAAACGGTTTCGTTCAGCTAATATATGAGCCGTAAAATTGCTTTCTCCAGTGAAAGAATAATCTCATCTGAATCAAGAGGGAAATCTGAGATTCTGAGAAGTGAAAATAATCTAAAACATAACTAAAACAAACTTGATTTTGATGTGAGAGGATAATAGAGGACGTACATTTTCACCAGAGGAGGTGTTATTATGGATTATGGATTTTTAGCTATAAGCAGCAGTTTGAAGTAAAAATGCCTCGACTGGGATTTGTTTCTTTCAAACATGCAGCTTTTTACTTCACAAGATGTTAACTGATGGACCCGGAGTGGTGTGGATTATTATGGTGTTTTTATAAGCTGCTGACGGCACCCATTCACTGCAGAGCAAGTGATAAAAAGCTACAGTTCTGCAAATCAGTTGAAGAAACAAACTCAAGCACATTTTCAGCAAACTTTCATTTCTGAATGAACTATGCCTTTAATGCACTTATTCAGCCAAAGTCACAAATAAACAAAGCCTTGCTGATCGTGAGGAGCTATTTACTTTGATTTATTTCTAGAAAATGAAGCAAACTCTTACCCCACCCCCAGGTGTACAGATCTCCTGCACCTGCAAATAAAAAGTTAAATGAATCATTTTTTAATTCTTGAGTCTAGTTCATGGTCCGGTGATCAGATGTGGATCTCACCGCTGACGGCCGCTGTGTGACGGGATCCACAGCTGATCCTGCTGATCTCTGACACATTACAGATGTCTACTAGAGCTGGGAACGCTTGAATAGAAATAAACACATCCGCTTCCTTCATATCATCTTCATTTATGGGCTGCTCAGTGTTTCCTGCAGAGTAACACAACCGTGTAGTAATACAGTCATATGTAAAGCACTAAAGCTGTCAAAAGTAGCATAGGTTGTATCATCCAAAATTATCCATATCTCTTTCATGCCAAAAATCATTAGGATATTAAGTAAAGATCAAAGTCCATGAAGATATTTTGTATTCCTAACAATGGAAAGCTTATTTATTCATTGAAAATTGACCCTTATGACTGGTTTTGTGGTCATATGTATAGCAATTTTACCCCTTTTTCCTCTGCGCTTTTCCTCCTCCAGGCCTCTAGATGGCAGACCGAGCTGCCCGCTTTCATTCCATCCCCACATATACAGGTCCCCACCAGCTACACACAATAAACATTTCAAGCGAACACCCTGAATATTAGTATGAGCAGCCAAACGTCTGAATTTCCAGGATAAAGCTTACCGCTGACGGAAGCGGAGTGCCAGTTCCCAGCAGACACCGCTCTGATCGGGACGCCCCACAGAGCCTCCACCACCTGAGGTTCCTCCTGTGATGTCAGAGCACCGTGACCCAGCTGACCGTGACTGACAAAACAAACAGCAGCGTAAACACACAGCTCAGGTCTATAAAATAACATTAAAAATGTAGATTTTAGTATTGCGTTAGTAAATATTAAACTAAGACACATGCTTCAGAATTATTTGCGTTGATTTGTGTTAACTAATGCGTTTTGTAAATGTGATATATAATACATGTGTGAACACAAATGCAGTTTCTGATGTTAACGAACGGAACCTTATTGTAAAGTGTTTCCCAATTTATAATCAAAAGGAGTCGTACGACACTTGAGTCGTTCTTGTACCTTCCAGATCCCCAGGAATACACAGTCCCGTCCGACGTCAGCAGCACAGCGTGTTCAGAGCCCAACGCCAGGCTCACGCCACAGAGTTTAGAGCAGAGAGGACGGAAGAAAGGAGGTTTGGCCATGATGTAGCCGCCTGGCACCAACGGCAGCGAAGCAGCACGTCCTGAAGAAATGCATCATGTCAATATCATCAAAACATGATAGGGCTATGCACAGAAAGTCATCTGTATTGTACCGGTATCATCAGAGAACTCTTGCTCTCTCTTCCACACAAGCTTGGTTCGTGGGTGCTGGATTTCCCAGCATTCCACTCTGTCTGTGAAGTTGAGGGTCAGGTATCTTTCACTGATGAGAGCGTCTGTGCAGCCCTGACTCTCTGGAACAATACCTGCGCAAACCTCTCCTGATGAGCCGGACACACACACATGACTGCCACCTGAAACCAGCATTGACTTGGATTATACACAGAAGACGGATAATGGGATAAATCTTATGTGAATAAAGGATAGGATAAAAAAAATAATTATTTGATTGAGATGCACATAACAAAATCAGTATATAAATCCAAATATTGAACAAATAGTCAAATAAAATGTATATTGTTTGTAAAATTTAAATGTATATTGTTTATTATTATTATTCTATTGTAAATGTTGTACTTTTTAAAATTACTTTGTATATATTAGAAATAGCAAACTTGACATTTTATGTTTATATATCAAAAATGTTATGTTTATATATCAACTATATTTCTAATAAATTATAATTACTTGTAAATATTTTAAAAATATATACTGTATGTGTGTGTATTTATATATACATGCAAACAAAAACTTTAATTTTTTTATGAGATTAATCACGATTAATCGTTTGATGGCATTAATAAATAAATTTTAGTATTTTATATATTATTCATATTTTATTACTACAACAGCAATGCATAAATCATGTGTAAATGTGACTAATATTGTACAAACTATTGTTCAAATGTTTTATGTAAATCTAAAGGTACATTTAAAGTGTATGTATATATATATATTATAAATTAGAAACAGTTAATGTGAATAACATTGTACAAATTATGCACATTTTAAGTTAATTTATTCAATTATATTATAGATCCGAAACAGTAAGATTACTAATGTGACTAATATTGTAGAAAAGCCTAATTAAGCAGATGATTTGGTTACTTACAGTCTGTCTGATGCACATCAGCTCTGGAGCTCCAGCTGGCTCTGACTCTACAGTCTGATCTGAACACACCTGAGATCAGGACAGGTGTTTTCACTGTACACGATGCCTGTACACTCACATCTGACGGCCTTATCTGACCAAAGCCATTGAAACCAAAGCCAAACCAATTCATTGACCTATCCAGCTTCACATAAAGAACTGTAACTTGCTTTCATGTGTTTAAGTTTCATCAGCAACAATTAGGAACGTCTCAAGCCGGAACAAGAGCGCTGTCTTCTGTCAAAATAAAAGTAGTGTTGCGTTCAAAAATGATATGCAATCTAAAATAAAAGTTTTATGGTTGGAATTCGAGCGTATTATTATATTTAATTTTTTATATTATATTTTATTATATTATAAAACCTGAAACCATTGATCATGTACAGGACTTTAATTTTGAAGTCGGTTCCGTTTTGCAGCCATTATGAGGAAGCGCGCCAAGCTTTCTGGCTTCACTCTGTTTCTATGGCGGATCTGAGGGCTGCTGTCACTCACGGTGTCCGTAACGACTGTAAATAAAACACAAAAACTGCCATTTACACTGATTTTACTCCGCTTACCACAAGATCAATATTGAGGCTTCGGCTTCGGCTTCAGCAGCCTTGGAGCGCCAGGTGAGGGTTTATTGTGTTAAAATAATGCACTTTAATTCAAGTCTCCGGCTGTGCGCGTGAGTTCAGCTCTTAGGTGCAGATTTCAGATTCAACACCTTTGAAATGTGTTTCGTTATGTTTAAATTGTCTCAGCTATTAAAAAAAACAGTAGTTTAGAGTCGCAGTTTTTACATGTACTCCAAACGAGTCTCAGTTTATGGACTTTAGTAAAGATTTTTGGGAAGAAAGGGTGATGTGTGCTAGTGCTGTTAGCTCCAGTGAAGATTCAGGTCTGAATCTGGTTTAATATCGGTTTGACTAATCTAATCTGGTTTAATTTCTTTTCCGAGTTTATTAATTCTAGTCTGAATTTATTGTCATGTCTGCTTTCAGCAAGTGATGTAAGATTAGATCTTAAACTGATTCTGAATCTGATTCTAATTCAGAGTCTGACCTGCATTTAGTTTTAATATGTGCTCCGATCTGTTCCTGAATTTAATTTAATGCCAGGTCTTGAATTGAATCTGATCAGATCCTAGTCTGATCTCAGAATCATATCTGGTTTAATATTTCTTCTATTCCGATTCTTAATATGATTTAATATCTGGTTTTAATCTGAATCTGTCTGATCTCAGTGACATGCGTTATTAGTCAGTTCTCGTTCTCTCTGTAGTCATGGCGTCTCTGTCCGAGGAGGTGTTGTTGGTGGTGAAGAGGGTCCGTCAGAGGAAGCAGGACGGGACACTGTACCTGATGACCGAGCGGATCGCCTGGGGTCCGGAAGGGAAGGACCGCTTCACAGTCAGCCACCTGTACGCCGACATCCGCTGTGAGTTTCACTCAGATTTCAGCTCTACAGCTTCTTTTGGGTTAGAGCAATGGTCTCAAACTCAAACCCACAGATCTGCACAGTTTAGCTCCAAACCTTATCAAGCACACCTGATCCAGCTAATCACGCTCTAAAACATCCAAGCAAGAGTAAGCTGCAAAGCGGAAGCCCTCCAGGGCTTCAATTTGAGACCACTGGTTTAGAGGGACTACAAGTGCATGACCTCTGGATGTGCTAAAATAGTGAAAAATTATACATGGATTAAAGGGGTCATACAAAGCCAGTTTTTCTTTAGGATCTTAATGGAAAGTTTGTAATATAGTTTGTTTTAAAGTTTCTTAAGGGTAGGGTAAAAAAACGTCAATTTTTACCCTGTCAAAAACAGCTGAAATCACTCTGTTATGAGTACTTCCCCTTTAAATCTTTACGAGCTCCGCTGACCCCGCCCTTCTTTTCCGAGGTGCTCTCGGAGCATCTTTTTTTAGCCGTATTCATAGTGAAACTTGCTCATTAGCACATTATTAGGAAAGGCGATGTGCAAAGATTCATTAAAAGACATTATACTGTCTGCCGTGACACGCTGCTGTCAGTCAACAGTCGTGGGAGGGGCCTCCGCCTGTGTGATGTCACACGGTCCGATGGCTCAATTAAGATAGGGATTGTAAAACAACCATTGCTTGGATTTTTATCACTAAAGGATAGTTCTGTACAGACACTGATCAGTTAAGAGAACTTATACAAGTGGTTGAACCTCTGAAAGACCCCTTTAATAGAGTAACAGTAGGTTACTCTTAAGACAGACCTACCATGAACGCTTGTTCGGTGATGCTAATGTAGAAACAGTAGTCACTGTTATTTATCTCGGAAATCAAATGTTCAGCAGTTTCATATTCAAGCACTTAAAAATTGCATTTTAAACTACAAAAAAGGTGTTTAATTAATACAGTATGCGTGTGTGTGTTCACGTCAAACATTCTTCTGGTGTGAATCAAGTTTGTCGTGGGATCTGTCGTTATTCTCACATATGCAGGTCAGAAGATCAGTCCTGATGGGAAGGCGAAGATCCAGCTTCAGCTGGTTCTGCACACGGGAGAAAGCACCACCTTTCATTTCTCCAACGAGAGCACAGCACTGAAGGACAGAGACGACACCAAAGAACTCCTGCAGCAGCTCCTGCCCAAGTTCAAGAAGAAAGCCAATAAAGAGCTGGAGGAGAAGAACAGGTGACATTTTCGATATAGCTCAACTGCCATCATTAAAGGGTTAGTTCGATCAGAAAGGTCATTAATTGCTCACCCTCATGTGATTTGGAACGACACGAGGGTGAGTAATGAACATTTTTGGGTACGCTATCCCTTTAAATTCTGACATATTTCACTATATTAGAAAACTGGACACCCGACTCTCTCTTTATTGGTTTTAGATGACGTCCAGCTGTTGTTTTGTGTTCCAGGATGTTGCAGGAAGACCCTGTTCTCTTCCAGCTCTACAAGGACTTAGTGGTGAGTCAGGTGATCAGCGCTGAGGAGTTCTGGGCCAATCGGCTGAGCCTGAATACTGTGGAACACTCCCTCTCCAACAACAACAAACAGGAAGTTGGCATTTCCGCTGCCTTCCTGGTGAGCTCAAATGCATCGCGTGACGGACAGTTTGACGAGAGCGCTTATTATGTAAATTCACACCGTGATTGTGTTGTCACCGTGGTTACAGGCCGACATCAGACCACAGACAGATGGCTGCAACGGCCTGCGCTACAATCTGACCTCTGACATCATCGAGTCGATCTTCAGAACCTACCCTACAGGTAAGATGTGTAATTATGATCTTAAACTCGCACTATAATCGGCAGCTTTCTTCTTTGAAAGAGATTAAAATACAGCACATAATTATGACCCCTTTCTGTCTCTCTCCCTCTCTGCCTTTGATTGCAGTCAAGCAGAAATACGCTGAGAATGTTCCTCACAACATGACGGAGAAAGACTTCTGGACGCGGTTCTTCCAGTCTCATTATTTCCACAGAGACCGGATCAACACGGGCCAGCAGGACATCTTCTCAGAGTGTGCCAAACAGGACGAGAAGGGTACTGCGTTTAAGTCTCAAGAGATCTGACCATGTTAAATGGCTCTTCTTTGATGGAGTTTGTGTCTTGGCGTCTTCCAGGCCTGAAATCACTGGTGACCCAGGGAGTGAAGAACCCCATGGTGGATCTGCTTTCACTCGAGGATAAGACGTTAGATGAGGTGAGAGATGTTGCGCTTTGAATCGCGCTTCCTCTGTGTATTGCTTCATTTGGTGAAATTGGATCTCTGTGCACCTCTGAAGGGCTACGGCACAACGACCGCTCCCACGACATCGAACTCATCCAGCAAATCGCTGAGAGAGAACAGCAACTCTGCCATAATCAAACGCTTCAACCACCACAGTGCCATGGTGCTGGCGGCCGGCCTACGCAAAGGGTAAGCGCTCGGACATCAGAGTGTGGGTGTTTGTGTGCATAGAGAGATAATAATCTCGATGTGTGTGTGACGTATAGGGAAGCTCACAGTGATCAAGCCAGTGAGACCAGCAGCACTGATGGGAACTCCAGAGACTCAGATTTCTTCCAGCCGCCACTCAAAAAGGTGAATTTTAGGTGTTGTTCGACACAAAATGAAGCCGTTTTAGATGTGTTTAAATAATTCCACAAGTATTCTTATCGTTGAATTAACCATTTCCTAAAATATTGTGGGGAAAAAACTCATTTATTGTCTGTTATCTCTGTCTATTGTCTACTGTATGTGTTATATATAATATATATGTGAGTGAGTGTGTGTATGTGTCATGTATTAAAATAATTTACTTTATGTCAGGTCAAAATTATAAAGTACACACATTTATATATTCAGGTCCTTTTCCAAAAATTAGCATTTTGTGATAAAGTTTATTATTTTCTGTACTGATAAACATTAGACTTTCATATATTTTAGATTCATTACACACAACTGAAGTAGTTCAAGCCTTTTATTGTT
>JAUMHQ010000094.1:1835542-1851139 GCA_032361165.1 Enteromius paludinosus | reverse complement strand
TGATCTCTGATTGGTTGAAATGCTCACCTTTGATCTCTAATTGGTTGGAATGTGCAGCGATGATCTCTGATTGGTTGGAATGTGCAGCGATGATCTCTGATTGGTTGAAATGCTCACCTTTGATCTCTAATTGGTTGGAATGTGTAGCGATGATCTCTGATTGGTTGGAATGTGCAGTGATGATCTCTGATTGGTTGGAATGTGCAGGGATGATTTCTGATTGGTTGAAATGCCCACCTTTGATCTCTAATTGGTTGAAATGTGCAGCGATGATCTCTGATTGGTTGAAATGCTCACCTTTGATCTCTAATTGGTTGGAATGTGCAGCGATGATCTCTGATTGGTTGAAATGCCCACCTTTGATCTCTGATTGGTTGGAATGTGCAGCGATGATCTCTGATTGGTTGAATGTGCTGCGATGATCTCTGATTGGTTGAAATGTCCAGCTATGATCTCTAACTGATTGATGTAAAATTTGTGCACACTGAATGGTTGAAATGATTGTCGATGATGAATAGTTTTACTTTTTGTCATGCTTTTAAACAGTTTGCTAATGTCCTGTGCTCTCTGATAGGTTGTAACCGTAGCTGTGTACAGTTTCTTTTTGGCTTGTCTGATTGGTCGGCAGTTCCTCGACCCCGCCCAGGGTTACCCAGGTCACAACCTTGACTTCTACTTGCCCGTCTTCACCTTACTGCAGTTCTTCTTCTATGTGGGCTGGCTCAAGGTGTGTTATCTTATTAGTGAAGTCTCGCATTAGTTGGAGTGCCACTCCACACTCACAGTCCCTAATAACTAGTATTTATTGACTAAAATGACTGTTTAGGGCTCAATAAACATTGCCTAATTATATGGAGTTCAGTGCTGCTGACATGACGTACACAAAGCTTGGTTATACAAACAAATTTAGTGAAACACCACATTAATAATGGTTACGTCAACACACTGATGTAATGGAGCTACATCATCTTTAACAAAAAGTCAGAAAATGAACGCGTTTTTGTGTTTTTTCAGGTGGCAGAGCAGCTTATTAACCCGTTTGGGGAGGATGACGATGACTTTGAGACAAATTGGCTGGTGGACCGTAATTTACAGGTACATCATCTGCCCCACTAATGACATGTTTCTTGTCTTGTCTTGCTCTGTGGATTTGTGTGTCTGGTTGTACAGTCTCTCTGGTAAAATCTCCCCACTTGTGTCTCTGTATTATAAGGTGCGCTTTGAGTATGCGTCATGGGCCAAAATGATTTCTATCGACAGCTTTTGGCAGTTTCAGTTATTGATGCCAATGTGGAAATACTCTTACAAGTCTATTTGTCACACAATATAACTTTATTTTTCACCTGAAAACATCTAATTTATTATTATCTTACAATAATGAGTATGTTTACTGCACATGTTTGATACCTGGGTCCACACCACCACACCAAGCGGGTCTGGAACCCAGGCAGGTGCTTTAACAAGGAAGCTAAAGGCCATGACCCCTAGAATCAGTCGCTAGAGCTCCTCTTTTTGAGATCAGGGGAGTGAGGTTTACCTGCACAGCCCCTACTTGCTTACACTTGCATCAAATCTTTAGTTTTGTGTCACATGAGCCAACACTGCAGAATTTCTGAGGTGTTAAACATTAATATTTCTCCTTTTTGTAAGCACCTGTGCTTATATAAACATAACTAGTCGTGTCTTTCCCCCCCAGGTGTCTCTGCTGTCAGTGGATGAGATGTACGATCTGGTTCCTCTGGTTGAGAGAGATAAATACTGGGATGAATCTGAACCTCAGCCTCCTTACACAGCTGCCAGCGCAGAACACCGCAAACCCTCATTTATGGGATCTGCTTTGGACATCAGGTGACACACACACACACACACACACACACACACACCTTCACACACACTTCAACCCACCAGTATACAACTACAGCACACACATGCACATTCAGATTTTTATACAAAATTCTTTAGTCACTAAAAGTGGCATGAAAACCAGTCTTTTTTTCTCTGTGATGTGACATTTCTAAGTGAAACAGGATATTTAGCTGAAAATATAAACCCCCATCTATATGTTATGGGTTAACAAGGAGATAAAGGTTATATAATGGAAGGTTATATATATATATATATATATTTAAAACAATAACAGATACTGATAACAGTAACTGTAATTTAAGTTTGTGTTAAATTTAAGTAATGTATTTATTTTTCTTATTTATTTAAGGCAGGACATGTGATTAGGTATTTTTTGTATTACACGTTTTCTAATATGTTATGTGTATATATACAAATGAGGCATCATCTAGTTAAAGTGACCCTCCATTGACAGCAATGCAACTGAAATGTTCCCATGCCCAGAAACATGTCATAAATAAATGCTGCTGAATTGGAGAAAAACTACTTTTGAGAAAACTGCCTCAGATATGTATTGTAAATGAAATCTACAGATGCAAAATTGGTAAAGTGAAATAAAATAAGCAAAAATATAAATGTGAATTTGGATTTCTTTACACTAGACATGTCATGAAGTAAAATAGCCCAAAATAGCAACATTGACCAGTTAAAAAACTGCATGTAGTGCCTTGCTTTAACTTATTATTATTATTATTATCATTATTATTAGTGCTTTTATTAGTTTATTAGTTTTTTGGTTACATAATATATGTGTGTGTGTATGGTGTATATTTTTTATGTATATATGCATGTGTGTGTATATATATATATATATATAAATGTATTATGTATATATTAAATATATTTATATATAATACAAATTATATGTATATCATTTTATACTATATTTTTAAAATATATGTATGTATTTATATATACATAATAAATATACACAGTAGTACACCCATATTTATTATGTAAATAATAGCTTTTATTTTGGATGTGATTAATCGTTTGACTGCATTAATTATTATATGTTAGGGTGGATTAATATTACAGAATTTAATATTACAAATATTTTTTTTTTATGGTGGAGTTGCACAGATCAGTAAAAACGAGCCAGGCAGTATTTTCAAGATTTAAAAGCACATTTTGTCTAACAGAAGATCCTCAAGGTCAGTTGTGGGATATAAACAAGGTCACCGTTCTCTCTCTGTCTCTCAGCGTTCCCAAAGAGGAAATGGAATTCCAGCACAATTTGGAGCAGATTAAAGAACACGAGGAGGCCAATCATTCCACTCCATTTCTGGGCAGCTTGAGTCGCATTTTGGGCGTCCAGTCGCCCAATTTCCCTCGCTCGACTCCCACATCCCGAGTCTCCCTCCTGCGGCGGCGTCCTCGTGCCCCCTTCTCTCGCTTCCCCCTTTACCTCCATCCCGAGAGCTCTCCGATGCCCGGCCACGCCAGGAACACTGACATGGAGGATGCTTTCTCATCCATGCCTCTTTACGAAAGACCCGGATTCTACAGTTGCCCTCAGACACCCATCCACTGCATCCCTCCGTCCATTCCTCGCCCAAGACCACGAAGAGCCCACGGCGACAGCTCCGGCTCCCTGGCTTATCCGTTGATGGGGTCGCAAGTCCTGGCTCCCCCCGACACGCCCGCGCCTCCTTCCTCTGCTTTCCCTTGGGTGGGTGAAGACAGAGAAAATTCGTGTCCTGCTTTCTCCTTTCCAGACCCTGTTCCTGAGCTGTTACCCAAAGTGCGTCCGAGTCAAGGGTTGCCATCACGCCGCCCCTTGCCTCTTCGACTCTCTTTGGAGACATCTCCATCTCCGTCTACGCCCGAAAGGGTGTTTTCTTTCACTTCTCCATCTTGGTCGCAAGCTCAAATCAACACCACCAGTTCAGGGAGTGTAAATGCAGCTGCGACTACAAACAGTAACAACAACCTATGCAACGGCGTGGCAAACAACCCCTGGCCAATCAGCAGAAGCACCACTGCAAGCACAGCCAATCCTGTCAGCCCAAGCCCCACGACGACTCAGCAGACAGCCAATCAGCACAACTCTGCCAATGACTCAGGCATCTCATTGGCTGAGGGGGATCTGTTGGGTGCTGCGGTGAAAATGAAGGAACAGCTCTGAGTTAGGTGAAAATTACCAGCATGGATTGTCTTCCAGACTGGTTTGGAGCTGGTCTGACTGATTTAGATATGTTTATCTTTGCCTTGAGTGAGTGAAGATACTAAACATCCAGGTCCTACTTTCTCCCCTCCACACCCTGTACCCAAACTGTTATCTCAAGTATGCCTAAAAAAACTCAGGAGTTGCTGTAGCACCTGGAAACAACCCAGTTAACAATAACACCAGAAAGGGTGCTTTCTTTCACTCGATTTTGGCTGCAAACTCAGATCAACGTCAGGAAGTGTAAATGTGGTTGTGATGGCTAGCAGCAACGCTAACCTGTGCAACGATGCGGCAAACAACCCCTGGCCAATCAGCAGAAGCACCACTGCAAGCACAGCCAATCCCGTCAGCCCAAGCCTCATGGCGACTCAGCAGACAGCCAATCAGCACAACTCTGCCAATGACTCTGGCATCTCATTGGCTGAGGGGGATCTGTTGGGTGCTGCTGTGAAAACAAAGGAACAGCTTTGAGTTGGGTGGAAAATACCAGCATGGATTCTCTTCCAGACTAGATTAGAGCTGGTCTAGCATGTCTTTGAAGGCATTTTAAGAAAACTCGTGTCCAGGGTTCTCAGAAACGTCTGAGGTAGTGCATGGAAATTCCCATTTTCCAGGAAAATCATCTGTAGACGTTCTAAAAGAGGAAAAATAAAGATTGATGACGTTGAGAAGTGAGAAAGTTGTTAAATTGCCATCACTCTCTTAGCTGTTGTATAAGAAACAATTGTGCAGAAACTAGTCAATGGTCAAAATATAGAGCTTTTTACAAAATATTAACATTTTAGAATAACATTGCTATATTTATGATGTTAATAACTGTGGAAACACATCATCATAGTCTGTGACAAGGGTAACATGCACAAATTCCTTCAATCAAACGAATAATTTGACATGCTTTCCAGTCATTTTTTTGTTATTTTTTATCATGTTGCTGTACATTATGTGGGTTGAGACAGGTCAAATAAACCAGTAAAATTATTTGAACGTCTTTTCTATGTAACACACATGTTATAGGTCATGTGATCTCCACTGTCGCTCTCATTCATAGTTTCCATTTGCATTGTTGCAGAATTTCTAAAAATATGTATTTTTTTAGATTATGAAATCAAATTGTATAAAAAAGGTCCAGATCCACACAGAGATCCTTTCCAAACAGCCACTGGTGCAGAACAAACCTCTTAAGCACAATGCATCATGGGTCTGTAACAGAACAAAACGGTTTTGTACCAACCTGTGCGTTTGAATGAGATGAAAAGAGTCAAAAGTCAAAGCCTTGTTTTTACTGCAGAATATTTATAGTTGGCTTGCAAATATTTAACATGTTCAACATGATTATTTTTTGCCACTTAGAAGGTCTATAAACATGCAATTATTTATTTTTATGTATTAAGAGTACATAATATGAACACACACTCAGTGGAAAGCTAGCATAATGTTGTTTTGCAGTGCATTCACATTTTAATTAAATTAATTCTTAAATGCTTTAAAAACTACAGGAATTTTCATGACCTTCTAGGCCTGTGTGAGTATTGTTAATGTGCTATAATATATATATATACATATATATATATATATTTTTTTTTTTTGGCTCACTTTCATTTAAAAGCGTAAATAAATGATGCATCTCTTCTTAAATCATTTATAAATAGTAATTTCCATGTATGTTCTAGGTCTTTTATTCACATTTTGAATTGGTTATTACATTTTAATTGACTAAGATTTAGTCATTTGTGCTTCTGGTGTAATTTTATTTTCTTGCTGACTCACTTTCACTTCAACAGGAAGTGCTTTGTGAATTATGCATCTATTCTTAACTTCACTTCATCATTAATTATGCATGTCGGTTCTCAAATGTCTCCAACTCTTCATTTTTGTTTTGCTACATCCTGCCAGTAAATATCTTCTATATTTATATGTATAAATATATTCACAGGAAAATAAAAAAAAAGACACAAACAACTTCCATATTTATATTCTTTATTAAGATCAACTCAGTTGGATGATTTCATATGGCATATTGCCTACAATGTGGACTCTATCTACTGTATGGCTTATAAAGGGTTCAGGCAGGATCTCTAGTAAACTACAGCAGAGTCTGTCAGACACTCATATGGCATTACATGCTTGGCGTACTGACCGCATCATAAACACAGAGAGAAACTGTCTAAGAGCTTTCTTTTCCCAGAGTGTGCTTGTCGAACAGATACTCGGCCATGCCGTTCTGAGGGGCGCCCATCCGCCGCAGGCTGCTCACCCAGTCCGCCAGCTCTTTAATGGACTTCACCTGCTCGTCCAGGTAATGCGTCTCCAGGAAATCACAAACCTGTGACAGGAAGATAACAGAGATAGTATGATTTGCTTTTGGTTGCTTTACCATTAACAGTCAGTAACAATTATTACATTTTAATTCACGGCTTCAACATAAGAACTCTTTACAGACACGGTCTGATCTAGTGTCTATTTCCAGTCCACTGAAGGCATTCTGGGTACATCCCCAAAAAACGGACAGATAAAGCCTGTTCTAGTTGCAATAATCCCAAGTATTACAGAGTTTTCTTTAGTGCTGTCAAACGATTAATTGCATCCAAATTAAAAGAATTATTATTATATTATATTTATTATATATAATATATATATATATATATATTATATACACACATACAGTATATTTGAAAATATTTATATGTATATATTTATATTCATATAATTAATAAATGATATATTAATATATTTAATAAATAAATGTGTCATATTATTCTTGAGTGTATTTATATATGCATAATAAATACAGACAGTATACACACATGTGCTATGCAAACAAAAACTTTTATTTTGGAACGTGATTAATTGTGATTAATAGTTTTTTTATATAGCAATATCAAACATTCTGACTAAAGTATTTCTTTATTACTTAACCAATAAAATAGTTATTATATATCTAGATATCTATAATATATATCTGAGCATAACTAGGAAATACAGATTAACCATAATCCACGACTTTTGAAATAATTTGATTGATTTTTATCGTTGCATCATTAATATTATAGTTTTCCCTTCTTCATATTTCAAATTAGTATTTGTTCTAATATTTTACATATTTCATGTTTACATTTTTAAATGTCTGCATTTTTAAAAAATATATTTTTTAGGTTATTTTAGTACTTTAAATGAAAATAAATCAACTAGATATGTTTACTTAAGCTTGCAACTTAATTAAAGTTTAAAAATAAATAAATTAATGTTTTTGTTTGTCACATTATGTTTTTTTTTATTGTTTTAACATATTTTATTTTTAAAGATTTGTAAACATTAAGAAACATTAGTTATTTGAAATGAAATGCATGTTAACTAAAACTACACAATATTATTTTTTTATATATTTGATTTTATGCTTACTCATGAATAACAAATAAAAATGGTTTTCATTTTAGTTACAGAAAAGCAATTCATGTATAATATTATTTTGTTACTTACATGTGGATCATTGTGTTGAGTTGCCACCTTGTGCAGCTCCAGCAAGGACAGATTCACGCTCTTTTCCAGAGCCAGAGCACATTCCAGCGCTTCCAGACCACTGCCCCACTCATCCCGGTCCGGCTTCTACACACACACACACACACACACACCAAACGCTTATTCACTGCATTCATTTCACATTCGAGATACAGCACTGTCCCATACCTTGATGTCCTGCAGATAGATCCGTCCTCCTCTTTGGTTCTGCAGACTCATCAGCTTCTCCGCATGTTCTCGCTCCTCCTTAGATTGTTCGTGGAAAAACTTGGCAAAGTTAGGCAAAGACTTATCATCCCTGTCAAAGTAATAGCCCTGGAGAGAAGAACAGTCAACGGTGAACCCTCAGATGCCACTGAAGACAATATATTCTGTTAATACAGAGCTCTAGGGACCAGTCATGTAATAAAAGCCTGCTCTCACCATGGACAGGTAGACATAAGAGGCGTAGAGCTCCAGGTAAATCTGCCTGTTAATGGCTGCCTCACACTCCTGATGGAAGTTCTGCCTCACCTGAGAAGTCATGATTCTGAAACACACACCATTCACAGAAAACCTCAGAATTGTAGCGATATATATTTATTATATACGTATGTATGGGTTTTGTACCTTTTGTTATATGTAAAAAATATCATATTCAATATTTTAGTACTAAAATCACAAATAAAAACCTATACAGAAAAAAAAACTAAATTCCTAAAACTTAAACTAAAACATATATGAAAAAGGAAAATAAAACAAAATAATTTTTAATAAATACTGTAATAGTATAACGTTAAAAATAAATGGCAAAAAAAGAGAAAAGTGAGTTATAGGCTTATTTTGCACTTTTATTTCAAAGGATCTGCAAAGAGGTGCAATGATATGTAAAGACGTAATCTGTTGATCGAATATAGATTGGTAAACTACTTACCCTGAGACAATATGAATTTATCCTGATCCTAAAACCCAGAGATGTAGGGCAACCCACGCCTGATTTCACAATAGGTCCGTATATTGTTTAAAACAAACCAGGCAGAGACCAAAAACCAGAGACAGGAGCAGCTCTCTGTCCCCAGCAAGAATGAAATGGGTCGCAGTAGAGTGAATTATAGGGCTGTTGTTGACATAAACATACACACGCGCGCGTTATTCTGCACCATAAATAAATCCCGAGGGTCACTTTTCAAAATAAAAGTGCTGTTAAAAAAAAAAGGGATCAAATGACTTTATAAAAATGCACACGCGGGATTTTTATTACAAATACTTTCAAAAATATAACATATACAATAATACGTTTGTATTATTATTATTATATTTTTTTTTTTTTACAATAAAATAGGTTAAAAAGTTATTCCGGTCCACGTGATGTCGCTGTTTAATGTAGAGGTCTTATAATATGAATATTAATTAAATCTCGGAGCATCCAATCATAAAAACGATGGGCATCACAATCGTTCGTTCATTCGCTTGTTGATTAGAGCCCGCCTTCTGACGCTTGTCCTTAAGCCAATCAGATTGGAATACTTACGAACGAAGACTTAATATTCATGATCAAACCCTCTACCACAGCAGAAGAAACGCAGCTTCTGTTAAGTTTAAAATGAAAAATGGATGCTTTGTCGCTGCATCCACCCTCCACTGTGTTTTTTGATTTAGAGACAACGGGTTTAGGTATGTGATTTCATAAACAAACTCATTATCAGCCACGAGAAATTTGCCGACACGGTCTGAATCAGTGTTTTTGACCAAGAAGTTAGCCTGTTCATGGCCGTGTGAGAGCATTTCTGGGCATCCAAATTCTCAAACCCTAGACCACAAAATGTTTATTTCTAATATTTATTTATAATTGTATGTTAATGAGCTTTCAGGAATAGTTACATGCTGATATTCAGTTTTTGTTACTGTTATTAACGTTAAAAGCGTTATTATTATTGTTATTTATATGTTTATTTATTTATTTTGCAAGAAAGTTACTTATTGTCAGTGTTAGGATGTGACTGTTTGCATTTAATAGAATTGTGTAATTTAATAAATTGTTTTTACTATTTTTTTCCAAACCATTGTTGGTTTTCAGTGTCTCCTGTCATAGCTTGACCGATATTTGATTTCAAAAACAGTATCATAGCTATTAAACTATTTATTGTAATGGTTATAAATCAGTATTTAACCTCAGAACCTCATCACAAATGGTAATCAGTGTTGAGTACTGCTCTAAGGTTAACCCTGCCTGCTTTACATGTTTGAAAATGAATGAGAAAAGTAATCTGATGTAATCATTTACATGAAATGTAAGCTGCTACATTTCCAAAATAACCCTCCCAACACTAATTATTGCATATTTTCTCTATCTCCAGATTCCTCATGTGATATCGTCCAGCTGGCTGCGGTGAGTGGAGGTCACACTCTTAATCTTTTCATGGTTCCCCGTCGGCCGATGCAGCCCGGGGCGTCCCGGATTACGGGCTTCAGTGTGAGACGTCAGCGTCTGTTTCTCCATCACAGGCCGGTGCTCACCAGCTCTCTCCGAGAAGCCCTGGTCTCCTTCATAACCTTCCTCCGGATGCTGGGCCGGCCGGTCCTGATGGGTCACAACATCCGCAGGTTTGACTGCCATGTTTTGGCCAGAGCTCTGGATGAGTTCAGCCTGAGGTCAGACTTCCAGAAAGAGGTTTCTGGATTCGTGGACACCCTTCCTTTGGCCCGCCAGCTTCTCAAAGACAGCGGCCTCAAGAGCTTCAAGCAGGAGAACTTGGTTAAGACCCTCCTGGGAGTTTCATATGCGGCCCATAATGCTCTAGAGGATGTACAAACCCTGCAGAAACTCTACTGGGCCCTCAAGCCCACAGCCAATCAGATACATCAGCACATTTTCACTCTGGACTCATTGGCTACTGCAGCTGTCAGTCAAGCTCCAGTTAGAGCATCTGGACAGAGCGGTTTATGTGAGCGCTTCAGTAAAGCGGTGGATATTGTCTGATTCATGATTACAGATCAGAAGCACACACATTTCTTTAAATCAGTATTTATAAAGTTAAGATACTTTTATTGGCAAAATAGTTTTTTGGGGTTATCAATAAATGATGTACTTTTTATTTTTAAATAAATAAATTGTATTTTATATTTAATAAATGGTATTTATATATTTTATTTGTATTTTGATTATATTTATGTAATTTTAAATCCTAATATTTTTATTTATTATCATGCATAATTTTTTTTATAATTTATTATATTTTATAGCTTTTATAAAATATTTATTTACAGTATATAATTTATTATTTAGAATTTGTTTATATTTAGTTAATTTATTTAAATTATTATTTTATTTCTAATATATATGAAAATAAAAGATAGATTACATGTGATACATTTTATTTATTATTTTCTTTTATTATATATTAATAAAAAAAATTATATATAAAAAAATTATTATAAACTTTAAAATTGTAATTTATGTATTTTTATAAGTACAGGGAACAAATATAAAACTTAATTTAAAAACAAAATTACATGTAACATACAGAAGATAACAATAATTAAATATTTGGTGGATAATTAAATCAATATTTACATCGTAATAAATATTTAAACAAATAATTTTGACTGCAAGTTTAAAAAAAAGCTTCATTATGTCTTGTAAGTCTATGCTGTATGAAATATAACACCACCATAATGTACTCCGAAATGCATTGTTATATGAAATTTTGCTTTCATATCCTAGTTGAACTCCGTCCAAAAGGAAACGGCAAGAACAGCCACTCAACACAATGTAAAGGTGTGAAAGCAAACACTGTGATCCAATCAAATCAGTTGACACCCAGGCTGAATGATTAACGGGAAACCTGTTATGCAAGTTCAAAACGGTCAGAAATGAGCAGGTGAGAGGTTAAAGAACTGTTATTTATTAGGGATTACATACAGAGCTCTTCTTATCAGACACATGCTCCGTTACATCTCAGAAAGCACCATACATTCATTCACTCAGACTTCTGCCATCACCCGTCGCATGCTTCGATCCCAGAACACGCCGGTCCAAAAATATAGAAAGAATCCCAGAAATCAACACCTGGTTTTCACGTGTACGAATCGGAAGAGGCCACTGAAAATACAGTAAACAAACATTGGGGTGCCGGTAAATGCCAGCATCCTTTGTGCTCTCCACACTGCTAGTGCAAATAGTAACAACAGCAATAAAGCATAAGCACAGATCAAGCCATATAGTCACGTATAAGGGAGGATAAAAACGGTAACAAAGTTTCACGTGTGCTGTAAGAAAACACTGGCAGGGTTATTTTATTAAAACAGTTGCACTGGTAATCACAAAACGGTCACAGGAGAGCAAGAAATTCTTTCATGTTCTTCATGGAAGAGTGTATCCTTAACAAGGACTCGTAGTTCTTGTACCATGAAATAGGTCTTAAAAAGTGTTCAAATTGGTCTCAAGTGTACGTTACCGGGTTTTTATGTAAAGGTAAAACTGTTACTGTCCTCCGTTTGGGTTTGTATTTTTTGAACGCATGCAAAAATCTCTTGATTTGAACAAATTTCGTTTCATAACGCGTTTATATCTCGCAGCCAATAGTGAGTGATCATGCATCCGTGCACTTGACTTATTTGCGCCAACGTGAAATCAAACCTGACTTTCTTTACTTCAAGGAATAGTTTGTGCAAAAATTTAAATTTGCTGAAAACGTATTCACCCTCAGGCCATCCGAGATGTAGATCAGTTTGTTTCTTCATCAGGTTAGGAGAAATGTAGCATTAAATCACTTGCTCACCAATGGATGTGAATGGGTGCCGTCAGAATAAGAATATCTGTTTCTTCCGAACACACACGTTTTCACTTCTCATGGTATTTATTAATGGATTGGAATGTGGTGTGATTAGTGTGATCATTCTCATTCTGACGGCACCCATTCACTTCAAAACACGCCCGATATGCTACTAAAAACCAGCCCAGTAAAATTGTGTTCTGGTGGTAAAATATGTATTTTGGCCGGGTTCCTGCGGTGATAGTCGCATTCCAGGGGCTAAAAAGTCGCTTCAACCAGCAGACATGAAAAAACAACCCACGGCAACAGTGGGAAGACTTGGCAACACCGTGCATTGATGAGCAAGTGATGTAATTAATGCTGCATTAATGCTGGTGGTTTAAACTCTCACTTTGGTCGGACTTCATTCTAGTACGCCCACATTTTATCATCCAATCAAATCCCACCCTGCATTTTTTCACCCTTGTGTTAAAGTAAAATGGTGTGAACAGCATTTCATGTTGACTCAAAGGAATAACATACTTTTACATATTTCAAAAGAACATGCAGAGGTTTTTTTCATGTTGCAGAATCATAATTCAATTGATTTATTACCTATTTTGTCATTTTATTGATTAAGCATAGCAATTTTAACACTAAATGTCATCATAATACCCCATCTTAAAGGGATAGTTCACCCGAAAATGAGAATGTGAGCGAACAGTAGCTGATGCCCATTGATTTCCATAGTGTGGAAAATAATAAAGAAGTCAATGGGGACCAGAAACGATTTGCTTACTAACATTATTTAAAATAACTTCTTTTGTGTTCAGCGGAAGAATGAGACTCATACCGGTTTGCAACCTTTTTTGGGTGAACTGTTCCTTTAAATAGAGGTTGTTCGTCATGCATGTTCGAGATGAAGCCAAAAACATGGGACCGTGATTTCTACTTGAACTTTGTTTGACCCGTTGGTTTAGATCAGGACAGAACAGGAGGTTTACGAAGCGGGCGTCTCCTACAGCAAGCAGCAGGCTCTGAACATGGTCATGCCTGACGATGATGTCAGCTGTAAAGAGACGCTTTCATTGGCTGAAATGAACAGCACGGAGCCGCGGGTCAGAGTGATGTCAGAGAGGGCCGCAGCAGACGTGGCGGTGGCCTCTCCGTCGATGACCAGCAGGATGCCGGCGGAGTCCAGCGCGCTCACGGTGTACTCCTGCGCCGAGGCCGGGATCTGAGGATGACAGAGTATAACGTTACTCTTAAAGGGACAGTTCACACAAGCATGAAAATTCGGCCCTCAAATAATTCCAAACCTGTACGCATTTCTCTTGAAGACGTTTCTGTATGAAGACACTTTGAAGAAAGTTTGTAACCAGGCTGTTCGTACAGGTTTGGAACTACGTGAGGATGAATGTACATTTTTGGGTGAACTGTCCCTTTAAGCTGAGCAGATGGAATAGGGATAATGTATATATCTGAGGAAAAGGCTGGCGCACCTGTATTCTCATGACGGTGAAGTCTGGCACAGGAGGGTCGTAGAGGTAGACGCAGGGGTCAGCATTGTCCCGCACGCAGGGGAAGATTTTGGCACTGACCGGAGCCGGGCTGTAGTTCAACATCTCACACAGCGTGTCCACGTCAATGTATTTGGGAGTGAGTCCGGCACGTACAGTGTTATCAGAGCAAGCCATACACTCCACACAGTCTGGAGGTTATACGCGCAACACATGAAGATGAAATATTGGATGTTAATAAATAACCTAAATGGAATATTAATGAATATTAAATGAACATGATGGATAATTAAATTAATAATAATAAATATACTTCACAAATACTAAGCGACCTCCATGGAAAAATAATTATATTAAATGATTTTTACTACAAATTACTAAGTGAATGTATTTCACAAAAAGTATAAAAGCACAATATAGATAAATAAATTACTATTAATTAATATTATGGATTAAAAAAATTAATATTAATCATTATTTGTAACAAAACATAAACATGAATTAAAAAAACTATACAAGCTACATGGAACATTTTTAGTATCAATGAATATGAAATAAAAAAACACATTTTTAAGTAAATGCAAGTAATATGAATGTATATTAAAAGAATATTACAGATTACTAAATTAATTAATTAATTTTTAAACAATAAACAGCAACTATACAACATACATGGAGTTAATTTATTAATTTGTATATTTTATAATTGCAGTTACACAACCTGGATATAACTGAATATATATATATATATATATATATATATTTATTTTATTTTTTTTTTTAATTACAACAATTGAATATTAACGAATATCAAAAAAATATGTTTAATATTAATGACTATATTGCACGAAAAACTACAAACGAATATGGAACAAATTAATATACTTTTTATACTATACAATAACTATTAAGGAATATTAAATAAATATTATGGATTATTAATTAATATATTTTAAATAAGTACAACTAACGCAACCAACATTATTAAATATTGAATACAGATTAATTAATATCAATTAAAAATGACCTGCTTTAAGACTATATTTTAAGAAACTACAAACGTTTTTCAGGCTCCACAGAAATAGTTTTTTTAATGGTACGTGCCTCAAAGCATGCTTTATTAGTATTGTGGTGACCTCTGACCTCCAGACAGATAAGCGTGAGGCTCATTTGCTCCCAGGAACATGGCCTCCCCCGGCTGCAGCACGACTACGTTCAGGAAGTAAATGGAAAAGCATCCGATGTCCCCCGGATACTGGGAGTGCAGGCGCAGCAGCAGTTCCCCATTACTTCCAGAGGTGTCTTTGCCTGCAGCCTCTGGAAACAAAAGAACCGGTCAGACGGGTTTCGTCTGAATCGATGGGAGAGAGCCGGAGTAACGTGAATAACATGCTGTCACACGAGGGAGTGGAAGCCTCTCACCTTCCTCTGAGATGCGTTTGACCAGCATGTTGAGCTGATCGACGAACAGCTTCTTCTCACAGTTCATCATCCTGGTGAAGCATTTCTTCAGAGCGAGAGACGTCCGGCCCGGGTCTCCGTCAGCGCTCTGGAGCTCCTCGGCGGCTTCGTTACCGACCAGCGCTCGGAACTCTGGGACATCTGAAAAACCACGCAATGGTCCATGGGAAATCGCTAGGGATGTAACTTGAAAATCGACTCAAATTCCATTTACAACCCTAGAATGAAACAGTCTGTTTTTACCTTATTTGGAAGGTTCATGAATAGTAATGAGGAGGTCTGCTCTGATTGG
>JAUMHQ010000094.1:1773415-1790562 GCA_032361165.1 Enteromius paludinosus | reverse complement strand
TGTAATACCTATGTCATACCCATGTCATTATACACATTTGTGTCCTCATAAACCACATAAACCCGCACACACACACATTTATTTTTAATGTCTTTTCTAATGGTAATATATAAATAAATTCAGAAAAAAAATCACAGTAGTTGTGTTATGATCAGTTGGCCATTACCATTAAAATGAATGGTCAAAACAAATGATTACGTAAACTGTAACCCCCATAGGTTTATGATGGCAGAATTATACACCCAACACCTGGGTCAACATCCAGAAACAACTTTTATGCAAAATTTATGCCATCATTTAAGTGATTTTTCTGTAAAAAATGTATATTTTACAAGCAAACTAAAAACGTTCTTGAGGAATTTCATGGTAAATAGGTCCCATAGTACTTAATATCGCCGAAAACACAGCATTAATGTATAGATGAGAAGTAAACGAACAAAATGATATATTGTTTGTATCATTAAAAATGTATTTATTTTTCATGGTTATGTTGAAGATCCTTGGGGACCCTATGTGTAAACAAGAAATAAGGGACTTATAAGGATTCATTTGTATTTTTGATTAAAAAAATATTTGAAACTACTTGAGGGTGAACTATTCCTTTAATTCAGGCCTTTTGGACGCAAGATGCACAATCCTATACCGTATCACACAAGCTCACTCAGTTTCCTTCTCCTTTTCTCTGCATCTGCTCTATGAAGAGCCAGTTGGCGTTTTCACCCAAGCGTGGCCGTCCAGCAGCAGCACGAGTCTCCTTTGGTCCGGTGAGATCGGCTCGCAGAAGCACTGGCTGCATTTTTCCTGACAGCTCCGGCTTTGAATGCATCCCTGAGCTCTGCTCTCATTAATACTAGTCGCCTGTATCCATGAAAATCATCCTGACAGATGCTTCCAGACATTTCCCGACCCAGATGTTTACAATTCCTCACACACACATACAGCTTGGACAGAACAAGCCTGTCTGTGAAGAAACCACAGCCTCCCCAGATCAACAGTGCCCGGTAGGTTCGGACGCGCACAGACAGGACCAGTGTGGTAACGAGAGAGAGAGAAACCTCAGACCTGGCCCAGCACTCAATGCTAGCATGCTTGGAGTGTGTGTACGTGTGTGTTGGTGATTTACCCTCCAGCTGGGTGGCCACTGTAAGTGGGGCGGAACTCTCGCCCGGGCCGTTAGCGTTGGACGCGACCACCCGAAAGGTGTACTTGGTGTCGGGGGCGAGGTTCTGGATCGTGACCTGCATCTCTCCGGGTCCGCTGGTGTTCTCCACACGCTCCCTGACGGCAAAACAGCAGCAGTATGAAATCAAAACAGCGCAAACATATCTGATGCATGATTTTAGGCCTGCGACGCGCTAGTCAGGCATGTGAGCACAGACGTCTTTAGCTTAAATTTGTGCCCCAGAATGCATCAGAACGTAATTCATAACATAACACGTGTGCATAAATGGCCTTCTACAGAAATATTATGAAGACGATCTTAAGTGAGTTGATACATTTATAGCTAGCCATTTATGTACACAGCTAGATAATTCAATTTGATCATATTTGTCTAAAAATAAACATTAAAAAAATATTTTTTTTAAGATTATTTTGAATGACCTTTTTTTATTTAATTAGAATTTTTGATAAATGTTTTGCTAAACACCCCATCAACCACCCAGAACACCCCATCAATTACCCAGAACACCCCATCAATTACCCAGAACACCCCATCAACCACCCAGAACACCCCATCAATTACCCAGAACACCCCATCAATTACCCAGAACACCCCATCAACCACCCAGAACACCCCATCAATTACCCAGAACACCCCATCAACCACCCAGAACACCCCATCAATTTCCCAGAAAACCCCATCAATGAAAATGTTTTTGTGATTTTTATTAATCATTTAATTTAATATTAATTAATTATATTTTACTAAATATATATATATTTTTTTCTTTCTTTTTTTTACTTTTTTTTTTTTTTTTTTTTTTTTTTACCATGTTTCATTACATTTTTTATTTAAAACATATATTAAATTTAATTAAAACTATTACTAAAAAGTAACTAATTTCAGTGCTAAAAACTGTTTGTCACCAGTGCTAATTGTTTTTTTAACATTAATTTTAAGATTAATGTTAAATCCCCCCCAGTAACTCATTTTAGTGCTTTAACTTAAAGGCAACGTATTTAAAAATTAATTATAACTATTGTATAATAATAAAAATTATAAATTATTTTATAATTATAAAACTATATTATTAATAAATGTTAAATTAAATATTAGATTAAGTTTGTGTATATTTCAGTTTATTTAAATTTAGTGCTTCAAACTTATTTTAGTTAATTTCAGCAAAGTTTCTAAATCTAACATTCATACCCCAATTAAACTTTTAATTAAAATTGTAATAATTTTAGTCTACAATAAGCCTGGAAATCACATGACAAATGGTAGGTAGACATTGCATTATGGGATAAAGTGACTTCACACTGACTTAGCGCGTTGTTTACTGCTTATATTGTTAAAACTAGTAGTTTTTATGCAGAAAATGCACATTGTTAGCACAGAATATAATGTATACTCAAGGCCATAAACATTGACGATGAAGCATTTGACTAAATATTCACATGCTGGATCAATGGATTACTAAACGACCAATTCTTAAAATGTTACCTTTGATACCCTTCAATCCTAAATGTCTGAAGCATAAGTAGCACGTGTAGTAGACTAGCCTAAAGTGTTACAGTTTGCCTTTCCTGTTGCTGTTTCTTTAACAACCTGCAGAGGCAGCGTAAACTGTATATGACATACTAGGACTATGTTAAACAGCAAACACATCTTTGAGCATCTTTAACCTGTTAGTGCCTTCCAGGCTGTAGAAGACTGAGTAGGTGATGTTCTCCCCGTGCGGCTCGGCAGGAAGTCGCCAGGTCAGTTTGATGAATCGAGTGGAGACCAGAGACGCCACCACATCCCGCGGGGCGGAGGGCGGCGGGCCGTTGCGCTCGGCTTGGCTGGACGCTACATGGTCAGTAGTGGCATCAGTCAGTGAAGGGACAGCAGAGGGAAGGGCAACGGCTTGAGTACGTTGGAGGGTGATTGTGACGGTAGGGGCAACAAAGGGGTAACAGGGGGAGGGGGGGTAAATTATAGATACAAAGTTCGGGAAGGAGAGGGAGGGCGAGGAACAAAAAGGAAGAAAAAGAAAAAGAAAAGAACATAAAATAATTGACGTAAATGAAAAGACAACTACAATGAGTTCAAAATCAAAAGGAAACAGCAAGTTTACTATGAGACAGAGCAGGAGATGGAGGCTCAACGCCAGGCTAAACATGCAGCCACGACATGTTACCAACACTGAGGGGAAGCATTTCATTAACATTCATATCAGTAAGCACAATGTTAATTACAGTTTCACATCTGTCCCTGCAATTAAAACACACTGACGACTTCATCTGGAGTAGGTAAAAATAGCACGTCCTATGAAATCTGGCGTAGATGCAAATTAGAGCAAACTAGCGGCGATGCTCAGGGTTTATTTACTGCAAAAGAATAAAACACTGCCACACTATATGTGTGGGTGTAGTTTCTGGGGATGAGTCTTGCTTCAAAGTCAACAATACAAGTGTTGTTTAACATCTACAAACCTCAATTTCACTCGAAACACTCGGCATCCATGCGTCCGAACTTTTATTATGACGGGTTGCTGCGAATACCTTTACATTTCTGTGTGATTTCTTAAACCTACCCATACCACCAAACCTGTCCCTAACCTTACCTGTAATAACAGCAATATAGTATTTAGTATTTTGCAATACAATATGAACACAATAAGTACATTGCACTTATTTTTTAACACAAGTACACAGTAGTTAAGGCCCCTTAATTTAAAGTGTGACCGAACAGAAAAACATAATAGAATAAAATAGAAAGATTATCACAGGAAAGAATAAAACAGAACAGAATAGAGTGCTATCACAGCTTGTGTCTGGGCTTCACCCTCAGGTGTGAGTGACACCCCTCTCATGGGCTGAATGAAGCTGCTCGAGGGACAGCGGGGCGCAGTGACGGCGCGGGTGTGAGTGGGCGAGGTGTCTGCTAGCCTGACGTGTCTGGCACACTAACGGCCATCAGAGACCAGCTGGAGACAGTGATGTGCCAAACTGGGCCCTGCCGCCCACCGAATGGAGCTTCCCGCTCATATCCTGACTCAGCACGAGTACAGACAGAAAAACAACACCCACCTAAGATAAGACACCTGATGGGTAAAAATAAAACGTCACGAATGACCCCTGACGATAAAAACAATGGCATCATGGGACTTCAAAAAAAACCACTGCAATGTTTTCACTGTATCCTGCTGCATTAATTTCTTGATTTATTTAACATCCTGATGAAACCCAAATCTCCTCGCTTCTCTGTCAGGGCTTCACAGCTGGGGGGAAACACTCACACTGCCCTTCAAAGGCAAAATCTTAAGTCAGGAAATGACATCAAGCACAGAAGGGACCTTGGGATATTATTATTATTAGATATGCACCAAAAAAACACTATGAAATAAAACAGAAATAGAAATCTGAAGCAGACCCCAGGGTGTGGATTCAATCAGCGTAGGATCAAAAATGGATGCTGGGAAACTTTAGGGTTTGAAGTTCTGTACCTCTCGTTCAGTATGCAGGGCTGAGTGCTACAGCGAAACATTACAGCTCTATATTTCCAGACGTTTCATGATATCTAATACAGAGCTTGATGTTTATGCATCTGCTATGAACTGGCTTAAAAGAAGCCAAAACAGATTTATAATATTTCATTAAAAGAACTTAATCTGTAAAATTTGTAAAAAAAAATTTATAAAATGTTTTCACAGCTTTTGACCTAACGAATGAAGGAACATTATAATTGATTGATACATTAAAAAAAAGGTTAAATTGATTACGTATGCATACTGTATATACTCATTCATGCAGTAACAATTCTATATTACTATTATGCCTTAATAGAGACATTTCATTTTAATCTAAAAAAACAAAACACACATGATTCCTGAAACTTCTGTAAGGAAGAAAGGATAATAAATGAGAGGTGAGGAAGATAAAAGAGAAGAGGAGTGATGTGATAGCTGAAGGAATGATGTGTCATGTTGATATGAAAATGGCATTAAAGTGTTTCCTCTGAAGATGAAATGGCATAGTGCACAAAGAGGCTGGCACTACAAAGATTACAACCCGACATACTCGTCTCACATCCAGAGCCTTGATCTCCAGTGCTCCTAATACGTCTGCTTATTGAGATGAAAGCTTAGGATCATTTCAGCAGAATGTTTTCTAAGTGCAGTCTGAGCCACTTCTACAACCAAACCAAGTTAGAAAGACAATTAAATAGTGCTGCTTCCCAAGTGAAGCACCACTATTGTAATTGTTTATACTTGTAACTCAAAACTTAAGGATAAACACACAAGATGGTAAGAACCCATCTAAGGAGCACAGACCCTAACCCTATCAAACACATATACAAACCAGAACACCCTATCAACTACCTAGAACACCCCATCAACCACCCAGAAAACCGTATAAACCACCCAGAACACCCCATCAATCCCCCAGAACACCCTATCAATTACCCAGAACACCCCAACTAATCCAGACAAAGCAATCAACAACCCAGAACACCCCATCAACTACCCAAAAAAAACCCATCAACCTCCCAGAACACCCCATCAACTACCCAAAAAAAAACATAAACCACCCAGAACACCCCATCAATTACCCAAAATACCCCATCAACTATCCCCCAAAAAAACCATCAACCTCCCAGAACACCCCATCAACTACCCAGAAAACCCCATCAACCTCCCAGAACAGTCCATCAATTACCCAGAACAACCCATCCACTACCTAGAACACCTTATCAACTACCCAGAAAACCATACCAACCACCCAGAACACCCCATCGATTACTCAGAAAAAAAACATCAACCTCCCAGAACACCCCATCAATTACCCAGAAACCCCCATCAACCTTCCAGAACACCTTATCAATTACCCAGAAAACCCCATCAACCTCCCAGAACACCCCATCAATTACCCAGAACAACCCATCCACTACCTAGAACACCTTATCAACTACCCAGAAACCATACCAACCACCCAGAACACCCCATCGATTACTCAGAAAAAAACCATCAACCTCCCAGAACACCCTATCAACCACCCAGAACACCCCATCAATTACCCAGAAACCCCCATCAACCTACCAGAACACCCCATCAATTACCCAGAACACCCCATCAACCTCCCAGAACACCCCATCAATTACCCAGAACACCCCATCAACCTCCCAGAACACCCTATCAACCACCCAGAACACCCCATCAATTACCCAGAAACCCCCATCAACCTACCAGAACACCCCATCAATTACCCAGAACACCCCATCAACCTCCCAGAACACCCTATCAACCACCCAGAACAACCCATCAATTACCCAGAAACCCCCATCAACCTACCAGAACACCCCATCAATTACCCAGAGCACCCCATCAACCACCCAGAACACCCTATCAACCACCCAGAACAACCCATCAATTACCCCCCAAAAAAAGCAACAACCTCCCAGAACACCCCATCAATTACCCAGAAACCCCCATCAACCTCCCAGAACACCCTATCAACCTTCCAGAACACCCTATCAACTACCTAGAAAACCCTATTAACCACCCAGAACACCCCATCAATTACCCAGAACAACCCATCAACTACCCATAACAACCTACCAATTACCCAGAACACCCCATCAACTACCTAGAGACACCCTATCAGCCACCCAGAAAACCCTGTCAATTACCCAGAATCAACTACCCATAAAAACCTATTAATTGCCCAGAACACCCCATCAATTACCCAGAACACCCCATCAATTATCCAGAACACCCTATCAACCATCCAAAACACCCCATCAATTATCCAGAACACCCTATCAACCACCCAGAAAACCAAATCGATTGCCCAGAACACCCCATCAATTACCCAGAAGACCCGTTTAACTACCCAGAACACCCTACCAACTACAGAGGGATGTAGCAAAGCAAAACATCTTGCTTGTGTCTTGTTCTAAAAGTGCCCTGGTTCTCGAAGTACTCTAAAGCTGTATAAACCTGCTGAAACAGCGATGGCGCGTGCTGTCTCAATCACACCTGACTGTCTGTTTGCGTGACCTCAAACCCACAGGAAGACAGAGAGTGGGACAGTGCTCAGGAAAAGGACGGCCCGCCTAAATACTTCACACCTTTATTTATATCTGTCCTGTTATTTATGGACTCATATTTACGTCATAAGGGCATTATGATGGCTGTCATTAGCCGGGTGGAGAGAAGGCAGATGACCGGCAGGCCAAGCGCGTGTGCCACTTCCTGTCAAAGCCCAAAAGCCCCATAATCCTGCAGAGAGAGCTTCCTGTATGGAGCGGGTGTGGAGAAACACGGATTGTACAATCACACAGCAGGGATTCAAACAAAAAACAAAACATTTTTCTTTCTCTTGTTGACATTCTCTCTCTCCATCCAGCCGAGCGACTGACAGGAACCCCGGTCAGCTCATCAATAGCCATTCACACAATCCAATAACATCTGATTGCTCATCAATCGAGCAAAACATCAGCAGCAGCAGACCTCCAGAGGGCCAACGCTGCAGAAATCACATCCCAATCAAGGGGTTTGTCAGATGGAGGGCTTCACCACGGTACACACACTCATTATCACTCACGACAGATCTAGATGGGAAAGACTTTAAACGGTACATGGTGACAAGCTTCAGGGCCTAAATATCTCTTCATTCCCATCATGTAGGATGTCTTGGTAGTTGTGTATCAAGGAGGTATTTTGCTACACCGCTTTTACTGTGGTCGATTTATTTACACAGATAAAGAGAGCCTTTCAAAATAGGGGCACATAGAATAAAGAATTCATTTTGTAAAAAGTAAAAATAAACAATTAAATTATATATATATATATTTTTTAATAAAATAAAATCATCTTACATGTATCATAAAATAATAATAATAATAATAGTAATAATAATACAACTTATGTTATTAACATAATATACGGATTAATTAACTTCAAATTAATGACAAATAATGAAAACTAAATAAACCTGTTTTTGTGACAGGATCAGTTATATATTGATACTGACTGACAAAATTAATACAATTATTAATTTTATGATTAATGCTGTTAATATATATATATACACACACACACAAATAAAATTCTCAATTGTAAGTCACCATAAAAGCGTCTGCTAAATCACTAAATGTAAATAAATATATCCATATATGTATATATATATGATCCTGTGGGTGGGTGGAAGATGATGCAAATAAAGCAAATATGATTTCATGGTCCTAATGTACAAACAACAAATCAAACAAATGAAGTACCTACCCTCAATTTGTAAAGTGTTTTATTTACTTGATTATTGAAGGAAAAGGCATTACTACATGGTTTTCAGCAGGCTTCAGAGGCTTTTCTGTCAAAGCGCCCACCCCTACAATCATACTCGGCGTAATGCATGACATTAACATGTTTAACAGAATGTAATCCGCAGCACGCTAGCAGATCTCATTACAGTCAGAGACATAATTACAGCTGGAACGAGAGCGATCATGTGCTGGCACTGTACTCTGTGTACTGTAACGGATGAACGAAAGCCTGAGAAAAAAAAGTGTTTTAACATGGAAGCTTGCGAAATCTAACACGCCGTGTGTGTGACAGGTGTCCGTTCCTCTGAAATACATGCAATTTAACAAAAAAATAAATAAAAAATCTATTCTGCCATCATAAATCATCATGAGACTGGTCATTTTTTATGAATATTATTAATAAATGTTATTAATAACACTTCCTATCATTATTAATAATAATTTATTTTATTTTATTTATATGAATGATAACAATAAAAAGCAAACATGACAATAAAAACAATAAAAAATAACTTTTGGGAATGGAGAACGGCATGTATCATAAAATTAGTTTGGAAGATTTTTATGTATACTTCAATATTTAACATAAGTATTATTAATAAAATGTACAATTCAAATGTATTATAATTTCAGTATTACTTTTTAACACTTTCTATCATTTTATAATTGATTAATTTTATAATTAATATTTTATTTTATGGTACTCTACATTTATTTATGATAAAAACACATTTTTTTTGGTTGGAACGACATGAGGGTAATAAACCCAAACATCATTATTCAGACATACATTTTGTTTGGTAATTATTAATAAAATTTACAATTAAAATGTATTATCATTTGAGCATGTATATTTTTATACTATGATTTTTTTTTTTTTTTTTTATTAACAATTTATAATAATAATTCTTATTATTTTATTTCATTTTGAAGTGCATTTATTATTGATAACAACAATGATACAAATAAAATTACACGAGCGTGAGTAAACAATGATTTAATTGACCCTTTACATTTCTTCTCTGAGAAGCACAAATGGAGAAAGCTCTTATGCAAATGACCTGTGAAGGGTCGTGTTCACGCACAGCAGGAGAATCAGCAAAAGGGCCTGCGCTGATTTCCAAGTGTCCTGAAGTGGATTATCTTGTTAATCAAAACAGAGCTCTCGTGTATTTGGAGAGGTTGAGAGCAAACGTTCAGGAAATAAAGATCTCAAGACATCAGAAACACAACTCCATCCATACGCCTGCATTTACTACAACACTTCCTCTTAAGCAACAAACACAGACTTCTCCTTTACTAACCCAAACTACAACAGAAACATTATCAATTACTAAGAGCGACGCTTCAGTCACTGAAAACAGCTGTCAACGAGTGCCTGCTGAACTTCCATGTGACAGATCGCTCCAGATCTTCATTATCAGGATTTCATTTCCTCTTCTCCTCCTCTCTGCCATTATAAAGTGGTCCTGTTTCTAAAAACAACACCATCTCTCTCAAACTAAATCTGTTATTGGTTGGCCAGACTGATAGCCCCGCCCCAAACTGGATGATGTGTATTGCAAAATTAGTTCTTTCTCTTTTCATGTACCTTTGATGAAGACAAGCAATAAACCTGGAGGAAAATACAAATTCAGCACAACCAAACTATATTTCCCATCATTCTCCAGGGCAAGACCAAGCTAACACATCCTTTGCTCTTGGATGAAAATCAGTTCAATCCACTTCATCTGCACTGGAATCCGATCAGTAATTACCGGCGTGTCCCGTTCAGCGAGTTCACGTCTGTGTTTGCAAACGTAACGTGGAGGAACTCGAATTACTAAATGACCTCCAGAGTTCTGCGCACATAATTCGGGTCTCCGTAGAGAGGTGCTAATTCAAGGCAGCGCACGTGAAAATGAAAAGCGTGCACATGTTTCTAATAAAGCGGCACGGCTAATTAAACATTCAGCGGCGAGATCTCTGCGCTGGAGACTCGCACCCGCTCCAGGTGCGAAACTGATCTCGCACCAGCCATCCAATCAATGCGGCGTCATTTACGCCTCTGCTCGACGTGTGAGAACATGTGTTCAAGCCTTCATTCAGAGCGTGGAAACGTGAGTACGAATGCATGCGTGTGAAGCCTGAGACGGAGAGGCGAGCTACAGAGAAACAACACGACACCAAAATAGACTAAACCGTGCTGCGAAAACCATCCAGAACGTCTTAGCAGCATACATACTGTAGTAACACCACCTCCCACAACACCCTCACGACGGGTTAGCAGCAGAATATGTGAAAATGTGGATCTCGCGGTTATGACACGCTGTAAAACAATCATAATAACATTAAAGCCACAAAGTGCTTGGACTCATCCCCAGAAAACATCAGCGACCCATCCTGTGATAATGATTGCTGTGTTTAATTCCTGTCAGAAGATCAATCGGTGAGTCTTGGCAAGTCTTTAGCCCATCACCGAAGGAGAATAAAACACTCGAGATCTGAGGGATTTGGAGCCGGACTGAGCTTTCCTGCTCACGTTTAGATGAAGCTTCTTCACTTAAGACGAGTGTTTCTGCATAAACACGCACAGAAATGGAAATATATGGAGAGGGGGTTTACCTAAATCCAGTATGATCAGCTGAGCGCTCGCCTGGACGTTCCCGGCGTCGTTCTCCGCTAAACATTGATAAAAACCTTCATCTGATTTCACTAAACCCAAAACCTGCAGGTTATGCTGCTTCTGTGGGAGACAAACGACAAAACAGAGCTTTAACATAAGAATTTATAACACTAACGCTTTTACTGTGAAAAAGAACAAGACAGCCAAGTCTGGCAATTTTGCTGGATAAATATTCATTTGAGATGTTATGGGAATTAAAACTGTATGCATAAAGTTAATAACTTACAGGACTGAAATTGTTTTTTTTTTTTTTTTAATAAAAAAAATTTTTTTTTTTACCTAAAAATGCTTTCATTGATTTTATATAGTTATGTGTGTCAGTAACAGGACTGAAAAATTGCAAATAAAAAACGGAAACTAAAAATGGAAATTAATCTGAATTTTAAAACGGCATGCATCCATATAAAATTGTCAGTAACAGGACTGAAAAAAAAATAAAAATAAAAATAAATAAAAAAAACAAGACAAAACAATTATATATACATTTATATATTTAATATTTTTTATTTAAGTAACAGGACTGAAAAACAATCGATCAAAAACAAAATCATTACTTGAAAAAGTATTGACACAGTTAAATGGATCAGTAACAGGTATGAAATAAAGAAAAAAAACCCACTAATTAAAAGCAGGATTTAAACCTACACAGTTAAAAGTGTTGGTTACAGGACAAAAAATAAATAAAAATGAAATATTAAAACTAAAAACCATTACTTTACACTGCATTCATACAGGTAAGTGTTGGTAACAGGACTGAAAAATTGAAAACCCCCCCCCCCCAAAAAACGGAAACTAAAAATGGAAATTAATCTGAATTTTAAAACGGCATGCATCCTGATAAAAGTGTCGGTAACAGGACTGAAAAAAAAGAAGAAAAAAAAAAAAAGAAAAAACAATTATATATACATATATATTTAATATTTTTAATTTAAGTAACAGGACTGAAAAACAATCGATCAAACAATAAAATCATTACTTGAGAAAGTATTGACACACTTAAATGGATCAGTAACAGGAATGAAAAAGAAACACTAATTAATAGCAGAATTTAAACCTACACAGTTAAAAGTGTTGGTTGCAGGACTAAAAACCATTACTTTACACTGCATTCATACAGGTAAGTGTCGGTAACAGGACTGAAAATCACTCAATCACATGGTCAATCAAAATAATTACTTAAAAGTGTAAGTTAATTGTGTTAGTAACGACTGACAAATAGCAAAAATTAAAAACTAATTCAATTCAGTATTTAAAACTGTGTTCATACAGTTGAAAGTGTTGGTAACAGGACTGAAAAATTGCAAAAAAACATCTAATATCATCCATATTTTTAGCACCCTAATTTCACTGACCACTTAAAAAAAAGTAATAAAAACAAATACATTTAAAAAATACCAAAGAACAGTTTAAACGTACCACTATCCTGAAATAATCACTGGGAATGACCGTATCTCCATCCTTCATCCACTTGACGGTGGGCGGCGGCGAGCCTGTGACGTCACACTCAAATATGATGTCCATGGACTCCTGGGCGTAAGTGTTGGAGGGTCTCGTCAAGAACCGCGGCGGGACTAGAAGAAAATGAATAAATGCAGGTATGAACTAGAGATCAGGGTGCATTACGAAATTAAAATGCAATATTCCATCGCTGGGACTCGTGTGACAGACGTGGCTGTGGTGGGACAGGTAGCGGCAGGTACAGTCAGTTTCCTCTATTTCAGTTGCTATGGCAACTCCATCCATTAGGGAACAAGCTAGTCTGCATCCTCTCCTGATGTTAGTAAGTTCTGCAGGTAATGAAGGACGTTCAGCCCGGGAAGAACAGATGAAGAAGAATACAGACTAAATATAACGAGTTTTAGATTCAGAGGTAGTTTTCTTATCAGCGGCTGACAAAAGTGTGTCAAGGATGACTGATTCTGTATTTTTCACGCCCAGCTTCACCTTCTTAAATCAACAAGAGACAAAGAAAATCAACAGCGCTCCATCTGCTGTCAGTTGGAGGGGTGAAACAGACGAACAATCGTTTCCTTGAACTCTGCTACGCTAACGATCTCTGGCAGTCACTGTTTGTGGTGTGATCTCAATTCTCTAAAGCGAAAAAAAAAAAATAAATAAATAATATCACACCGTTGTTTCCCTCCAGCACCAGCCTTGGTGAATTATGCCGTTTTTCAGATTTGGGTTTGTTTTGTGGATGAACTTGAGTTCGATCCTCAGACTCCTGCAGGACTGGTTTCACACCGGCTGTGTTCTCAGTGGAATACTTGTTTACTGCGCAGCACATACTGTATACAATCGAATGCTTTTAAAAACAAGTAGTATACCAATGACATTAATATGCTACAATGTCACATGACCACAATCCCCATTTAATTCAGCATCTGTGGAAGACTATTATTATATTAAAAATAGTCTTATTCTTGTAAAAGATGCATAAAATTTATAAAATTACAATTTCAAATTTATAATCATTTTTAAATAAATTAAAGTTTATAATTAAATAAAAAAATTAGAAATACAATTTTATTTTTTTATTTAAAATATTTATTTATTTATTTAAAATAAACGCTGTTCTTTTGATCATTCTATTAACTGAAAATGTATTTTTTAGCTTTCCCAAAAATATGAGGAAACTGCTGTAAACATTGATAACAATAATAAATGAAAAATAATACATCTCTTGAGTAGTAAATTGCATGAGAGAATGATTTCTGAAGGATCGTGAAGTGAATACTGGAGTAATGGTGCTAAAATTAGATTTGATCACAGGAATAAAATACATAATCAAATATAATCAAACAGAAAACCGTTATTATTATTTAGAATAATATTTCATATTTTCTTAAAGATTTTTTAATGGCGTTTTTGCCTTTATTAGATCTGAGCCGGGACTTGAACTCGCGATGCCCAAAGTGCAATGGCGCTAAATGTCGGATTCATCTGTTGAATTATTATAAAATATCATAATTATAACAGAACATATCATTTATGTATATGTAGTATATACATATATATTCCCTTATTTTTTTAAGAGTATTAATATATGTGGTTATTAATAAACTTGGCAATGATACAATGTAAAAAGTAAAAATACTTTAATATATACAAGACTAGTAGACATGAAAGTTTAAGAAATCAAAGTTTTTCAGAACTAGGATTGGGCGATGTCGACCCATTTGGCATCGTACGTTGTTTAACCTGAAACATCGCGATGGACGACGGCATCGTGTCGTAGGTGGCGGGTGGGGGGGGAGGGGGGTAGGATGCAGCATGGGGGGGTGTTTAGTTGTAACTAAAACATCAAGCCCCGCTCCACAACTGACAAAAATAACAGTGTTCGTACGAGCAGCTGAGAGAAGATCGAGTGCAGGAGTGATCGTGCACAAGTGCTTGAATTGTGCGCGGATGACATATCAAGTGCGTGAGGGTTTGAAATTAGCTCGCGGCCTCGTTTCTTCACATGTATATCTGTTTTCCTCTCGCGGAAATGATTTACCGCGCTCGCCAGCATCAGTGGTGCACTTGCTTATTAATGGCATAGATTTGGCGCCATAGATTAAGCGTGTTTTGCGCGAGCTGGTTGCTGCTGGGGGGCGGAGGATCACGATGCTGGCTCAGCGTAGTGATGTCTATCGGCGATGGACGATGGCATCGTCTATCGGCCCAACCCTAGTCAGAACACATCCTTTTTTTTATGAGTAACTTTTACCGCAAAACCCAAGCCGGTATTAACAGCGATTTATAATTTTGCTAATCTGAGAGGGAATCCGGATAAAATCCTAGCATGTGAACGCCGGCTTCCAAAATATCTGCAGCACAAGAGTTATGAGTCACTTCACATGCAGATATTAAGAGATTAAAATGCCAGTGTTTAATAACCCATCTCAGTGTTTCACAGCAGTGATACAGTATGAAGAAACGGTCACTATAACTCTAGCGCGGCTCTTATCTCCCAGAGAACCTCTTTAAAACACCACTGTGTTATTATTTATGCATCCAAAGGCAGCCAAAGTCTTGCGAGAGAAGCACAGATAATGACTCAAATGCACGAAAAATCTCTCTCTTGGAAAAGGAAAAAACTAATTGGCACCGAAAGCACATCATAAATTAATCGCATCAATGAAAATAGCACAAGCAGGCATGAAAGAGAGCTAAAAATATGAACCAAGTGAGTTTGTCTTGATACAAGTTAAGATCTACACACTGCATGCTGTCGAATACACCGAAAATGGAAGTTCATTCACCCAGACAACATTATTCCTGCCAATAGAGTATGGGGAATTTTCCTTTAGTGGGTCGTCAGTGCGGTTGCACAGGGACTATAAAAACGCTCAATCATCATTCAAAACATGCAACTTTACACACCTAAACGCCCTCCGCACTTGGTGTGTTTGTGTTAGCGTCTGACACAAAGCGGGTTATTTTTACCCATCAGAAGCGAAATCAGATTTCCTGACTCCCCACGGGAGACTCAACTTCCTGAGCAAACCCATCCATACGTGCGTCAGTACCTGTACAAGAGGCGAGAAAAGCTAATGGAAAAAATGCATCCGGATGGGCCGTACGCAGCAGGAGGGAGTGAAAATAACAGCTCGGATCAGGAGGGTGACGGGATCATGAACACACGGCCCACTGCTTCATCTTACTTTACTCTTCATGTTATATTGCGCTGAAATCTCTTGCGTCACCGCTACCGTCCGTGTCTCGCAAGAATTAGAAAATCCAGTTATGATGTGGCTCAATTTCAAGAGTCAGATCAAAGGAAGTCTGGGCTTCAGGCAGCAGGACCACATACTGCACACCAAACTGCAAGCTCCAGCGTGACTGACTGGCATTACGCAACTTCCATGAGTCAGTGTACGTGAGTTTTTAAATGAGAAAACGGTTTACCAAGCTGTGAATAATAAGCAAGTGATTTTGAATTTTGAACCAGGGTTAAGGGCTGGGACAATACATTAATTCAGAATCGATTCAACGCATCTGGAATTGAATCTGAGCCAAGATTTTAACAGCAGATGGCGCTCTACTGTAGTTTTTATGCGGCCAAGTCATATGATTTCACCAAAAGCCCACGCCGTTTGTAATTCGCTTCAACCTTTGCGAGTCTTACGGATGATTATTTTAGCTTAATGTGTGCGTGAGGATTGAGCGCAGTGCAAGCAAAGTGTTCATGAAGCATGCAGCGCCATCTGCTGTTCAGATCCAAGCTCAGAATCACTTCCAGAGGAATTGCGATGCACTCGGAAAATCTCCGGATCGATGCCGTGCATTGATGACAAAAACTGACCTAAAAATCACCCGATATAAAACGTATCAGTCACGCAGGATTAGTTTTGTGTTGCACGTATGCAAATTAATATTGATTTCAAATGTTATCTTTCACCAGGATAAAAACAACTTCAAATACATTAAAACGAGCGTATGTGCTATGTTGTAATACAGAAGAACGGTAGAGTTAGATTATGTCATTTTTGTTGTCATTATGCAAAACAACGTATTCTCGTAGCGTCGCAAAACTGTTTAGCTACATTTCTGGATCGGAGATCATTTCAGTTGTGTTGCTGTCTATGTAAGGCTCTCTGATGTCATCAGAAATATCTTAAACAAAGGTCTTATGGGTTTGGTACGACGTGAGGGTGAGTAATCAACACCATTTTCATTTTTGGGTGAACTAACCCTTTAAAAGCACTGGATTAGACTCTTGCAAACAGTTTTTTTCCCACTTTACAAGTTATTAAGCGATGGACTGGATTTCTGTGATGTTTTTATCAGCTGTATGGACTCTCATTCTGACGGCACCCATTCACTGCCAAGCAGTAGTGAACAACTGTGTACATGATGAAGATCCAACAGTAATTTTAATTTAATAGAAGTAAGTTGCTCCTTCTGAAATCAAGCCATTCTTAAATGCATGTCGGTGTGGCGTCACACTGACAGAGGCCACTCCCACTATAGTTGATTGACAGCAGCGTGTCACACAGACTGAACTGGTGTCTTACCTCAGACCCG
>JAUMHQ010000094.1:1755062-1767343 GCA_032361165.1 Enteromius paludinosus | reverse complement strand
ACTATATAAATGTATATATATATATATATATATATATATATATATAATGCTATATTTATTGCATAATTATATAAAATATTAATGACATGTAATTAAATATTTAGATATATACACAGACACACACATATAAATATATACACATTTTATTTCTCTTTATATATACAATATATATATATAAATTAAAATGCTATATTATATAATTACATTAAATATTGATTACACTAAATATTTAAAAAATATACACAAACTCACATACATATATAACAACAAATACTATAGCACTTTATACATATACATTCATATAATTAAATATTCTAATAAGTATATATATATATATATATAATTTATATATGCACAAAAAGAAAGGGATTTCTTATCAATGTTAAATATATATATGTTATATTTTCACCTATACATAACTATATAAATGTAATTACAAATAAAACGTGTAAATATTTAGGTAATATATTAGAACTGTAATTAAAAAAACTATTTGTAAATAATATTTTTATTTAAATATATACATGCATATATTTGTACCATTCAGAGAAGAAACAAGACCACAACTGACAGTTTTGTTCTGCTTCCATACGTCTACTTTCATTCTCTCTTCGTGGATTTCTTCTCCCCAAGCACTTTCCGTCTACTATTCCCAAATTGTATTCCAAAATAAAAATGTATAAAAGAAAGAAAAACATCATTAATTTTGCATGGGCCGCAGCAGGGATGGAGCTTTATCCCCAATCTTATTAGGGCAGCAACTGTCAGAAAAACAGGCTCAGTGTTTGCCATCCATTAGCAAGTCTAGAGGTTTCCTACACAACACCTACACGGTCCTCCAATCTGATTCACAGCTGTTAAGGTCAGTCTTCTGTGTGCTTTCATCAGATTAGGTTTTTACATTTACTGAAGAAAATTATGCGAGTGCGTGGCTTTCAGAACCACTGCACCAAACTACTCCACACAATGCTGTCAAAACTCTCCAAAATCATTTTCCATTATTGAAAAAAAGCTTGAATACACTCACAAAGTTGTTGTTTATATAATATCAGCATGCATATTGTGTATATTTATTATTTAAAAAATATTTCCATCTATATATTTATATTCATAATTTTTACATACATAAATATATTCTCCAGACAAAAAAATAAATTGAGTAAGGAGCGAATTCCTAAAAGACAATGAATTTAATTTTACATACTGTTACTTGTTTGTGTCTCATCTTTTCTTGACTTTATCAGCATACATCTTGTAAATGACCTGGGAACTGGAAACTAAACACTTGAAATACACGGTCACAAAAAAAGTCCATTACACAGAATCTGTACCAATATCATGCACCATAAGCATCACCTGACCACTGGGTGTAGATTGAGCTCCTACTCAATTTACCCTACACACGTGTCTTCAGTAAAATGCAATTTCATAGGAAGAGTTGAATCAAGACGACAACAGGTTAAAATATCAATATTCAATAGCGGGTATATATAGCAAGATGCTCCTGTTTATAGTTATTTTTCTGTGCTTCTGGACACCGAATAGTTAATCTTGGCGTGCATGTATTATTACATTACAGTGTTTATTTTCTGCAGTTTGAACGAGCTTTTACGAGACAGGAAGGTGTACTGCATGTAGTATCTCTTATCAAATAAGATCCATGTTTATTATGTACTATAGTCAGAGAAAGATATAATGGGTTCACTTGTCTCTTGAACTACCGTTCAAAAGTTTGGGGTCAGTAAGATATTTAATGGTGTTTAAAGATGTTTCTTCTGCTCATCAAGGCTGCATTTATTAGATTAAAAATCCAGAAAAAACTGTAAAATTGTGAAATATTATTTAAATTTAAAATAAGTGTTTTAAACGTGAATATATTTTAAAATGTAATTTATTCCTGTGATACAAAGCATCATTTCTCCAGCCTTCAGCGTCACACGATCCTCTCAGAAATCATTCTAATATGCTGATGTTTTATTATCGGTGTTGGAAACAGTTGAGCAGACAGATATATTTTTGGGAAACATCTTTAAACACCATTAAATATCTTACTGACCCAAAACTTTTGAATGGTTTTGTGTATATATGCTAAAAATTAAAGGGATGCATATATACATAATACATTTCTGATGAATATTAAAAGTTCTACTACTTTTTAACCATATAACATATACAGGTATAATACATTTATAAGTCAAAAAGAAAGGGGTGCAAAAAAAAATAGCATTAATACTAGAAATTTTGCCATGTACTACAGTTCAAGTAATCAAACTACCTAAACTGTAAAAAGAGAAATATTAAAGAAAACAGATCCCCCTGACCTTAGTTTGATCAATAGTAATAGTACTGTTTAGTGATCTATTCCACTACGTGCTGGCAGACATCGGTCAGTTCTGCGCGTGGATGCAGACTGTAGATCAGCATATGCAGTAATACAAACCCGAGTGTGTAAGGGGATAAAACGCACAGGGTTAGGAAATGAAAAGAGACAAAGCGGCAATAAAAAGCATGTAATCGCTTTTGCACGTCCACAATGCAAACACGACCAAACCAGCGGCTGAAATCACATCAGAGTAAATATACCAGCACAGAGGGCATAACAATGAATGACAGAGCGCCGTGGCCCTGACAGCCCATTTACATGCCGTGACAATCCAGTCCTTTCTACATTATTCATGTCCACCGCGTGACATCAGCACACCCTCCTCTGGAAGAGAGGATACCGGCTATCAGGTGAAGGCAATTTACGTAAACGCCGAGTGTGACCTTAGACGAAGCCACGTTCATGATAAGAGCATCATAGCTATGACAAAAAGACACAAAGGGAACCAATGATATTCATTTACACAGGCGTCAGTAATTACCTCGGCCGGATAATACAGAAATTTCACGCTGAGGAATTTGAATAGTCGATGGTGCGATTAAGAGCAGCTGAATGGATTCTTTCTGTGTGCTCTGTGGCGCTTTAGTATGCCAAGCCACGCCGAGGAAGGGCGACCGCTGCCAGTCTGGATCTGAGGAAGAGCTCTGAGGAAGAGCCCAGATTTCTTGCATCCAGCCAAGATTAGGGAAGAGGGTGGGGTGTGTGTTTTTCTTCGTCACGGTTCTAAATCGCTTACCTCTCGTCGATCGGCCGGTCGTTAAAGGTCCAGCTAATCGCCGGCACAGGGGATCCCTTCATGACGCATGGCAACAGCACGCTCTCCCCGACGACCTTCGCCACGGCAACCGGGCCCTGGAGAGTCTCCAGCGTTTCTTCAAGACCCGAATCTGCAAAGACACACAAATGTGATTATTCCAAAAATATTTCAGATAACTCACAATTCAATGAATAAAAGTAGTAACAATAATATTTTATATTTATTGACGACTGATTTCGTCACCAAAAAAGAACAACACACTCTGTGTGTGTCTGTACCTGCAGACACCTGTAGTTCTGCCTCCTCTGTGGTTTTGGCGGGTCCCAGGCCATCTATGGAGCAGCGGTAGAGTCCAGCGTCGCTCTGGGAGGCATTGCTGATGACCAGAGCTCCGCTGGGCAACTGTATGACCCTGGTGTCCAGCTCCACGGGCCGACCGTCTCTCTCCCAGCGGGTAAACGGGACCAGCTCCTCCGTCACCTCGCAGCTCAGCATCTCAGCGCCGCCCGAGCGCACAGAAACACCCTCCGGCTGACTGAGGAACCGTGGAAGTCCTGCCAGAACCAGAGGATCAGCTGCGTTACACTCGCGCAGTACAGCTCATTTCATCTCTACACTGACAGAAATTAAGCCAGAACAATTCCAGTAACCAACCCTGAGGAGCTACAGATGGAGATTAGATGCATTGCTAACTCTGGAGAAATTAAGTAAATAGCAGTAATGGTCTTGTCAAACCAATTAGCAAATAAACTTGGGAGACGAGCAGCCATTAAGCATGTTTGAGCAGCACAGCAGAGGGTCTGCTCGCGAACACATTATTAATACGCTGATTAATGCATACTAATTAATTGAAGAAGCTCGTTTCAATGATACGTCTTCGAATAGCAGTTTATGGTCATTTAAATAGAATTTATTCAAAGGCCGCCCCGTATTAACATTAATCTAAAGATTAAAGAAGAAAAGGAAATATATTCTAAATGACCCATGAGTGTTCAGTGATTTAAACTCATTAGATGAGGTTAATAGCACTGCTGCAAAATTCATGAATGATTAGAGAAAAAAAGTAACATGTAACCCTCCTCAGATCAGAAAGGTGTTTATTTTTAATATAAATGAACAAAATATTACAGAAATACAGTGCCTCACGGTTATTTATTGTGTTTATTTTTCAAATCCACTTGTCACAACTGAAAGCTGAACTCAGAAATAAGGTACTGGCTGTCCACCAGGCAGACAATAATAAAAAGGCTAACGTAAAATGAAGTGCATCCGCAGACACGGGATGTTTCCTGACTGGCTGCAGGTGTTGCAGGCTGTGCGACGCCGTACATTCGGGTTCGAAAATAAATGCAGATGGCTCGGACTCGGGTATCAGGGGCATGTACCATGAAGCTGGTTTAGGAGGCTAGCCAGTAGGGGTGTAACGGTTCACAAAAATCACGGTTCGGTTCGATACGATACAGTAGTGCCACGGTTCGGTATGTTTCCGATACGGCAAAAATACAATAAAAAAAGAGAATTTCTTTGATATTTTTTTTCACATTTTAATTAATTCAAACTAACATAATATGACCTTGTTTTTCCCCCCCTTTTCTTTTACTTTGAACAACTATGGAGCTATACTTCACATAACCTCTGGGGTTTCTTCTTAGCAGCAAATAAAGAACTGTTTTGGAAAAGTCAGCCTTGGATGGTATTTATTGATTAATTAAAACTTAAAAAGTAGATTTGAGCCATTTCGAATCGTGAAAGCTGAGTCCCGTGTTCGTGGACCGTGCGCGCCATCCACTGACATCCAGGGCGCCGTTTCTTCCTGTGCCGCGTGAGGGGAGACGACAGGGGAGAGATCCACAATTGAATCGTTTTGCGCGCGCGAGCTCTTAATTTTCAACAGAGCCGCGCAGTTTACAATCCAAAGCAGAAATTATTTTGTAACTGACAGCGTAACTTTTGTAACTTGCACGTTTTCCTCTTTCATTGATAGTTTGTTTCATCTTGCTGTGTAAATGTGTTGAAATTCCTCATACTGTTCAATCTTTTCATCGTTGGTAGTGAATCTGACTCTCTCACGAGAAGTGAATGAAAGTTTAAAAGCATGTGATGGGCTGCTCATTGCTGAAGTCACACTTTCACGTGCACGTGCTACATTAACTCAGGATCAAGCCTGAGTTGACAGAGAAAGCTGATGTTCAGGGGCCTGTTCCATAAAACAAGTTTACCTACTACAACTAGGCCAGGCTTATTTCAGTTAGTCTGACTTATTTAGTATTTTAATATAAACTAACTGGCATTAAGTCAGACTAACTGAAATAAGCCTGGCTAATACTCTAATCTTGGTTTATGGAACAGACCCCTAACAAGTTTACCAAATAAGCCAGGCTTATGGCAGATAGTCTGACTTATTTTAATACAAATTAACTGGCAATAAGTCAGACTAACTGCCATAAGCCTGGCTTATACTCTAATCTTGGTTTGTGGAACAGGCCCCTGCTTCATGGTACCAACAAACCCAGACTGCATCGGTTTGGATTTGTCAACCCAAAATTAATCCTGTAAACCTGAGTTTGTTCTTTTACATTCCTGGGGCCTGTTCCATGAAACAAGTTTACAGAATAAGCCAGGCTTATAGGAGGTAGTCTGACTTTTTTTTTTTACTACAAACTAACTGGCATTAAGTCAGACTAACTGAAATAAGCCTGGCCTATACTCTAATCTTGGTTTGTGGAACAGGCCCCTGGTCTCTCTCAGGTCAGGTTTTTATAAAAAAAAAACCCCAAAAAAACAACTATGTTTGGGTAGGAAGTGATTTGGGTCGATTCGGGTTGGGTATGGGTTTTAGGACCTAAGAAGGCCTCAAATGTGCGTGCATTTATACATATATTATAAATAAACATTGCACACATAAATCAAGTACACAAAAATGTTTATTTTGGATGTGATTAATCATTGCCCAGCACTAATATAATATCATATATATAAATGAGACTCATAAATACTCTTTTAGCTTAAGCGTGCCCTAAATGTTTAATATTTCATATAAAAGGAAAACTAAATCACTTTGTGCCGTTAATTGCTTTGAAGCTTCATCAAAAGATGAAGCACAAACAAACAGATCTTAAGCACCGCTGAGAATCCTTACACACAAACACCAAGAAGATTGTTATTTCTCTCTCGCCTTTAATCTCAGGCTATCGAGTCTGCAGAAGTTCAAAGATGCTCCTGAAGTTTGTGGAAGAGCTTTATAATTCACCGTACAGACTGCACTCTGAATGAATGAGAGCCCAGAGCGTCTCTGACATCCTAATGCTCTCCTGGGCTATTTATGTGTCCTGGCTGATGTAGGACTTGTTGTGGTCTGGAAGCTCTTGAGGTGTGTGTGTGTGTGTGTGTCTGCTGACAGGTCTGTAAATTAGCCTGAGCCTACGACCCGATTCACCGACACGCACACAGCTTTTAACAGCACACAAAATCCCAAAGCTCAGAACGCAACCGACCTGAAGACACAACACTCGGTTCTCTTTCGGTGAAGATGTGCGAGCGCATCAGGACTCAAGCTGGGCAAATAAGGACGCAACAATGTGCTGCTGGCAGACTGTGTGTAAACACTGAGCCTGTCAGACAGAAAGTCATACAGTTCACATATGCAAACATACATTCAGACTAGACAAACACTAATACTCCGTCTGCACTGATACGACCGTCACAAATCTCATGCACTGACAAACTCCACCAATAAACACATGCACACACACACAAACTCTAACACTACTTCATTTACTTTAACTAGAGCCCTGATCAGACGAGATGTCATACATGTGTTTCTTCATATTATTTCAATTGCATGTACCTTAATCGAAATTGAACAATGGTACATGAAACATCGCAGACGTCAAGTGATAAGAATCAAAACTCGCACGCAGTACTGAAAACTCGCACTAATAAACACAAGGTAGCAGCTGTGCAAAACTGTTCAAAAAAAATCGGATCACCTTTGCAACCACGTAGCAACACACAAGACACTCCAGCATTGTGCTGGCTAGTTTTGTACCCATGTTCCTCTGGTGCATTCATTGAATCACACAGAATCTGTGAAGCTGAGCGACAGAACATCTAACAGCTGCTCTGTCAGCCTGCTGGTATTTTGAGAAGGAATACATGAAAAGCCACACACACACACACACACACACACACAGGAGGAGTGAAGATGCCAGTGTATCTGTCTGCAGCCCACACAGAAAGCAAACACAAGTGTGTGTGTGTGTGTGTGTGTTTGTGCGAGCGTGCAGCTCCAGCAAATAATGTGTTATGTGATCCGTCCACATGCTGTATGCACGACTGCAAAGATCTGGCCTCCGATCTCACTGCATCCATCCCTGATGTGACGGAGAGACACCGGAGGGGAATCATTAAACACAGCTTGGAGCCGTCTACAGCCTGAAGGCAGACAAATCCATCCCCACACACACACACACACACACACGTGACAGACATTCAGACAACAGCTCCGAGCCCAGTTCATATTTCTCTCACTGGAACGTGTGACTGTGTTCTGTTCTTTCACTCGGAGTTATGAATGAACAGTTGGTGTTTTTAAGGACTTCCTAGATTTTCTAAGTGCTGCGAGCTTTACAACATGTCACAGTGCTAAGAGCAGCTAGGCTAGTGCTCAGCGAGATGAAGTCACCTATATCTGACACCTGAGATGTTCCAAACGTTTTACATTTTTGAAAAATGATTTTGCCGCAAATAGTGTTAATTCAGTCACCAGAATTATTGACAGAAAAGAGATTTTTTTAATTAATTTAATTTTCATGTTGTTATTAATGCCATTGTGATGATAATTAAATGACGTTAAATTAAATAAACTGCTGATGAAAATATAATGAGGGAAAAAATTACAGTGGATAACTAACATCATCCTATAAAAAAAAGAAAAAGAAAATAAAATTATTTTACTATAATCTTTTAATATATAATCAATGTTGTTTTTAATTAACTTTTAATTAACTAAGTTTTTTTATAATAATATATATAAAATGTATATGTATATATAATATATATGAAATAATAATAATAATAATAATAATAATAATAATATGACATAATATAAAATAATATTATATATATATATATATATATAAAATGTTTATTACTGATTTTGTATAAATAAATAATTTTCACTAACATTAATTTCTCAACTAAAACGCTATTTTTATAGACTAAACTAAAATCTCCCATTTATTGAAAAATTGACATTTAGACTAAAAAATAAAATAAATATGATGTGATTTTAGATTAAAATAAACCTAATATTAAAATTCACCCAGGGGGAAAAAAAAAGAAATATATATTAATTGCAAGTTTATGTCCCACAATTTTGACCTTTTTCTCCAAATGTCATGTTTCTTTGCACAATTTCTTGACTTTTTTTCTAGAAATCCAGAGCAAAAAGTAAAACAATTTTTTTTTACATTTTTAATTAAATAGAGAAACTCACTTTTTTTTTTTTTGGTCAAAATTGTGAACAAAATGTACTCACAATTGCAATTTACACGCTTTCATCTCACTTTTTATAACTTGCATTTATAAGATAAAAAGTTCATTCTGTCTTACAACTCCAAAAAGAAAAAAAGAAAATAAAAATGTGAGATATAAACTCGTAATTGCAGGAAGAAAATAAATCTCTTAATTGCAAGATAAAGAGTCCTGCCATGTATGGAAATTAGCTTCCAGACGAATCTTGTGTGCAATGAAAATGTTTCTTCATGGAACTGTGTTTAAGAGTGAAAGAAAACACCTCCTCAGAACCCTCCATACGTCATCAGACACCCAGATCCGACACATGCACACGTGAGAAATACTAAGCTGTTGTCACAGTCGATATCGCCCTCAAAACTGTCCACAAAGCCTCTTGCCAAAGGGCTGGTGAGGATTGAGGCCTCCACCGCCGAGAAAACACACCGAAAAAGCTCCTCTATTCATCCGTGGATTTCATCTGCCCTCCACAAACATTTGCTCCTCCGGTCCCTCGCACTTCCCCCGTGTGTCCAAGCTCTCCAAGAGCAACACGAGACCTCACACGCGCTCACGGGGAGGGGAGCGTAAACAGGACAGGCGCTAACAGGACACTCCCGAGACCACACAGGGTCCCATTCAGATGCACGCCACACAAACAGCTCTCAGAGCGACGGACGGCGGTACGGTCCTCTAACAAACAAGATGCCTGTCTTTTGATGGAGGGGGCGAATTAAGATCCAGCTCCTGGATTTACATGTCAAACAGGGTGATCATTTTAAAGGGACAGTTCATTTGGAATGAAAATGTCATTTTCTGATGGTTGAGCAAATGTCAGTAACTTACTTTCATCCAGCAAAATATTACTTCTTATTTCTAAATGACATATAAAACATTTGGGCATTTATTTATTTAATTTAATTTACAATTAGTGCCGCCAAAGGATGAATTGCAATTGATCGAAGTTTTTGTTTACATAATATATGTGTGCTTATTACAAATAGACACACATGCATATATGCATTTATGAAAAATATGTTATTTTTATATATTTAATTATATACTATATAAATTGCATGAATATACATATATATAGATGTACTTGCATGTACGAATTGTATATGTATATATATACATATATATATATACACAAACTGTATGTGTATGTATGTATTTATATATACATAATAAATATACAGAGTACACATATTTTAAACAAAATGTATAGAATATATAATTAAATAAAATTAAAAATTAAAAATTAAAAATAAAAATCGTAAAAAACAAATTTTTTTAAATATATATATATTTTTAAAGGTACTTTCAGATTGATTTTCTTCTGGGAAAATAAAAAAGATGTTTTGAAATATCTGTAAGGTGACCAAAATTTCTAGAGAATACATGAAATGCTTATATTTGAATTAATTAGTGCTGTTTTTACGATTAATAGCATCCAAAATGTTGCATCCTTTCTTTACATAATATAAGAGTATGCACTTTGTATATTTATTTTGTATAATTATTAGAAATTATTTTTACTCCGGAATTGCGATTCAATTTCCCTTAAACTGCAGCTCTGAAATTCAGTAGAAACTTGATGCTAAACTTCACACGAGAGATGCGAAACAATCAGCGCGGCAGTAATAGAAACATTTTCAAGCCCTAAAGCTAAAACCGCACTGAAAGGTGTGAAAAGCGTTAGAGACGGACTGCAGGAGCGTAATGAGTCCGAGGACAGAAACGCTCAGACAAACGAGCGGCTCGAATCGATACGTGTGCTTCACTAATGTAAAATCAATCACAGGAGAGGAAGTGAGAGCCCTCAACACTGAAACAAAGAGGAGCTGCCATTGTTGGCGGAGGAAACGCTTGAATATAAATGATTGTGCCACTGCGACAGCTGTCACTATGGCAACACAAACATCTGGAGCACATGTGTGTGAAAAAAACGATTCGACATTTGATGTGTTTAAACGCAAACAAGCTCAGTGCGCTTTCATTTGCATCGCCGGGACGGAGGAGAACGTCTCAAATATGTTGCTGTTTTGTATCTGGAGTAAACACTGATGCTACTAAACTACATCCAGCAGCTTGACACTAGCTCAGGATTCACATTCTCATTCTCCATCACGGCAAATACCACATTTATGAAATGAGATGTAAATATATATACACTCACCTAAAGGATTGTTAGGGACACCATACTAATACTTTCCTTCAGAACTGCTTTAATTGTACGTGGCATTGATTCAACAAGGTGCTGAAAGCATTCTTTAGAAACGTTGGCCCACACTGATAGGAGAGCATCTTGCAGTTGATGGAGATTTGCACAAAGCTCCCGTTCCACCACATCCCAAAGATGCTCTATTGGGTTGAGATCTGGTGACTGAGGGGGTACAGTGAACTTATTGCCATGTTCAAGAAACCAAACTGAAATGATTGGAGCTTTGTGACACGGTGCATTATCCTGCTGGAAGTAGCCATCAGAGGATGGGTACATGGTGGTCATAAAGGGATGGACGTGGTCAGAAACAATGCTCAGGTAGCCCGTGGCATTTAAACGATGCCCAATTGGCACTAAGGGGCCTAAAGTGTGCCACAAAATCATCCCCCACACCATTACACCACCACCAGCAGCAGCCTGCACAGTGGGAACAGGGCATGATGGATCCATGTTCTCATTCTGTTTACTCCAAATTCGGACTCTACCATTGAATGTCTCAACAGAAATCCAGACTCATCAGACCAGGCAACATTTTTCCAGTCTTTAACTGTCCAATTTTGGTGAGCTCGTGCAAATCGTAGCCTCTTTTTCCTGTTTGTAGTGGAGATGAGTGGTACCCGGTGGGGTCTTCTGCTGTTGAAGAAGGTTGTGCGTGTTGTGGCTTCACAAATGCTTTGCTGCATACCTCGGTTGTAACGTTATTTCAGTCAAAGTTGATCTTCTATCAGCTTGAATCAGTCGGCCCATTCTCCTCGGACCTCTAGCATCAACAATGCATTTTCACTCACAGGACTGTCGCATACTGGATGTTTTTCCCTTTTCACATCATTCTTTGTAACTGAGCAGATTGTGAAATACTCAGACCGGCCGGTCTGGCACCAACAACCACGCCACGCTCAAAATTGCTTAAATCACCTTTCTTTCCCATTCTATCATTCAGTTCAGGAGATTGTCTTGACCAGTAACACACCCCTAAATGCATTGAAGCGACTGCCATGTGATTGGTTTATTAGATAATTGCATTAATGAGACATTGAACAGGTTTTTTGAATAATCCTTTGGTTGAGTGTACATATAACATAAAAGCAATGCATTATACAATTAAGGGCACATGGCAGAGAGTGCAAACCAATAAAATGCAATGAAATAAGCTTTAGACTTTATGGGGCAGTTTCCCAAACAGGGTTTAGTCCTATATATGTCAGAGCCGTCTAAACTGAAAAAAAAAGCTTGCTCTAAGGTATCTAAAAATTAGTGCTGTCAAACGATTAATCGTGATTAATCGCATCCAAAATAAACGTTTTTTTTAACATAATATTTGTGTTCATGCTGTGTTTATTTATTATGTTTATATTAAAACACACACGTACAGTATACATTTTGAAAGTATTTACATGTAAATG